>JAPXFQ010002336.1:0-144357 GCA_028564705.1 Apricaphanius iberus | reverse complement strand
GGCGGTATGACTAAGCGACCCTAATACGATTCCTTCGCTCAATTAAACAATAAAATTATTGCGCAAACATGAAATCACACTTTTGGGAAATAATAGTGATTTTTTTATAAAAAGTTAAAGCTTAATGTTATTAATGTTCCTGTCTTCCCTTGTCATCAGCCCTTTTTGATAGCTTTCAGCCACAGACGCCTACCATAAAAAAAAACAAAAAACATTAGGTTCCTTCTGAATTCTGGCCAATTTCAGTTCAAGCGGTACTGGCAGCCAAACAAGCAACAACTTGACTTTTTAATGTTCTCAGAACTTAAAAATATGGGTTTAAAGTTATTGAATGGGGTAGCGCTACACTTACGTTTGCCAGGGTGGGCGGCTATATTTTTTATAACATAGGTGATCTGCGAATCTCTCTCTTATTATTCCACGCACATTATCCTAAACCATTCAAACAACTTACTTGGCTAAGCAGAACGATTCAACTCATAATTCTATAAAATTGAAAGAGGAGATAATAAAATAAATGGACTACTTACAGGTTGAGACTGATCCATGTTGTTGCTCCTCTCCGCCATGTGCTTTAGTTGAACTTCACTGCGCATGCGCAAGTAAAAACAGCTGCCAGCATGGAGAAAATGTGAGGAGCCATACCATTGGCTGAAAGCGAACAGTGATTAATTTGATTGACAGATTCTTTAGCCAATGGTAACATTAGTTGTCAGTCTTCGTTAGGTGAGTCTCAGAACTCACCGCACAGAATTCTCTCACAAATGCAGAGAGGTTCACAAATGAGAAGTGGTGGATTCATGCACATTCAGGAATTTTTATGATCTGTGAGCATATATTTGAAGCTTTTTTCAAAATTATATTTGTGAAACAGCTTGTGTGCATTTCTGAAACTGATTTTTTTGCATTTTTGAAACAGATTGTGTGCATATTTTATAGAGATTGTGTGCATTTGTGAAACAGATTGTGTGCGTTTGGGAAGCAGATTGTGTGTGTTTGTGAAACAGATTGTGTGTGTTTGTGAAACAGATCGTGTGCATTTGTGAACCTTATTGTGTGCATTTGTGAAGTTATATTACAAGTGTTTATGAAAATTATATTTGTGAACCTCCGCGTGTGCATTTCTGAAACAGACCATGTGCATTTCCGAATGACCATATGCATTCGTGGAAAACCTCGCTTGAGTTTATTACTTATGAGACTTTTCTGCCTCCATACTTTCCTTGCTTGTGATTAAAATTAGTTATGCCAGTTAATTGTATGAATAATAGTTTTAGACACAGGATATGCCTTTGTCAAATCACTCAAAAAGCATTAAATAAAAACTTACCGGTTGAAGAGAGGAATTCTCAAAACCCGGAAAAGCCATCTCAAACAAAAACATCTTTTTATATCCACAACAGTCCAGTTACTGTCCGCCATTTAAATAGTTATTCCACACAAAGTCATATGTCTGAAATCCAACATCCTCTGCTGCTGAACACCTTCATAATTCCCTTCCTTGTCCGTATCTCTCACTAAGTTTCATTAGAACTACCGTTAGTATGCAAATAAGCCACACAGCATGTCTCTTCTCCTTATTCTTTGTGCTTATAAACGCCCTACTAACAACAAATTGATGCACTACCACCAGCAACTGGTACGGTACGGAGTGTGTACAACAGTCAATAAATTGCCCAGACGCCCATGGCTCATGGCCTGATTTCATCAGCAGCCCAGGGTGGGCACAGCTGTCTCTGTGGGCAGGCACTGACCCCCAATGCCTGCCTATGGTGCCTGAAACACGTAAATCTAAACATTTTGGATAAGGGAACACAGAAAATCAGACGGCTCGGCATCCGGACATTTTCAAAATAAAAGACATGTGTTTCGTCCCGGTGGCTTTATTTAAATAAGTCACTACCTGTGTAGCCCGCTAGGCCTTAAAGTTTTAATAATTAAACTACAATGAACTTACCAAAACTGTTCATTTATTTTGTGCTCTGTTGGTGACAGCTCCGTCCTTGCTGCTAGGGGCCTCATACGCCTCCAGGGGAACGGGCCAAGCAGCAGAATACGCAAGCGAACCGTGCTGCTCCTGTAACGTGCTGCTTACGCATTCTGTGGAAAGGCCGGGTAAGAGGCATATCAGATTGAATGCACATAGAAATATGGGCAAATTTCCGATCCTGCAAAAGTAATGCAAAGAGGCCAATCGATTGGTGCACCCCTACTCTGTAGGGGTTAGTTCAAACAGCAACGCTAATAAATATTAATTTATATTTGAGAACACTACCTCATATCCAGTTAAAACAGGTTTGTATTGTTTCATGAGTATTCATATCTGTTTTTGTTTCAATAAAAGAAAGTTGAAACATTGAGTAATCTGCTTGTAGTTGTGAAAAAAAAATAAAGATAGGCAGGTCAGGTTTTTCTAAAGATCCGTGATCTGCCAGAAACCTGCAATCTGTACACCCCATAAAAAAACAAAACCATTTTGCTTGCCAAAAAGTATTATATCAGTATGTTTACTCATGGAGGGATGGATATACCGAAGAATTACTTTGATTATCATATGTTGATGTTATTTGCTTATCACAGCATACTGAGTGTTTTGCATCATCATAATTTAAATGCAATTAAAAGCCTTCAGTTAATCCAAAATGCTGCAGCAAGTTTTCTGATGAATATTAAAAAGAGAGATCACATTTCTCCCGTTTTGGCTTCTCTCCATTGGCTCCCTGTTGAGTCCAGAATAGAGTTTAAGATCCTCCTCCTTACTTATAAAGGCCTTAATAATCAAGCTCCATCGTACATCAGAGATCTGATTGTTCCATATGTTCCTAACAGAGCACTTTGTTCTCAGAATGCAGGTTTACTATCTAGATTTAGATATCTAAAAGTAGAATGGGAGGCAGATGTTTTAGTTATCAGGCTCCTCTCCTGTGGAACCAGCTCCCAGTTTTAGTCCATGAGGCAGATACGCTGTCTGTTTTTAAGACTAGGCATAAAACCTTCCTTTTTGATAAAGCTTATAGTTAGAATGGCTTAGGTTATCCTGAGCTATTTTTTTGTAGTTATGCTGTATAGGCTTAGACTGTTGGTGGACAGATTGACCACTTTTCTTCACTCTTCTACTTTTCTCTTCTACTACTCTCTAGATATAATTTTTCTGCTGTTATTGTGATTGTTAACACAGTTTTCTCTTATTGTTTTTCTCCCCATAGTAGAGCTTCTACATGGTCTGGTACCCTGCTCAACTATAATGTCCCCTGCTGGATGGGGAACATCGGTCCAGATGATGCTCAAAGTGACCGAGCATCCTCCATGCTGTCTCTTCTCTGTCTTCTCAGACCCCCAGACGGTCGTGGCAGATAACCGCTCATACTGAGCCAGGTTCTGGTTCTGCTGGAGGTTTCTGCCTGTTAAAGGGGAGTTTTTCATCTCCACTGTTGCTACATGCTTGCTCAGTATGAGGGATTGCCAAGGAATTGCTCATCCTCATGTTGATAACTCAACACAATCTGCTGGGATTCCTTACATAGAAAACGTAAGTGATTGGAATGTTTGTATAATTGTATTGAAATTACTTTAGTTGTAAAGCGCCTTGAGATGACATTTGTTGTGACTTATATAAATAAAAGTCCATGGAAAACTGAATTGAATTCAAATGACCCACAAAATGGCAAAAAAGGAAAATTTTATTTGCCGAACCTGATTACAACATTCTGGTTACATTTGAAGGGTAAAACATGTACATTTGAAGGGCTAAATATGTCTCTAAATGATTTTATCTAATATCTGTTGATGGTATTGTAACTATTATACTGGCAGCATACTTGGGCTTTTCCATAATCATAGATACCCCAAAAGGGCAAAAAGGGACCATATTAGCAAAACAAACAAGGTTAAATGGATCAAACTGATGGTAAAAAATGGATATTAACATAACATTTCACTTTACATTCAATGCCACAGAGTTGTTACCTTAATTTGAAAACTAGTATCATGGCAATAGCTTAAAGATAACAAATTCCAACCACAAACTATCTTTCAGTTACATTCAGGCTTACATATGGTGACCCTTCATGATAAACGCTGAACTCTTTAAACAATCTGTGAAACTTAAAACACAGTTTTCTGGAGAAAATTACAGACATCAAACAGAGATAAACATCTAATTAAAAGGCCTATATAATTCAAAGTCAAGTTTTGGTGTTTTTTGTTTTTTCCATCTGGTAATGCAATTTTCTCATAAAAAACACCACCAGAGTGGTTTTTGGCTTAATTCACGTATGTCTGAGTAATCCTCCTGAATTCTGCTCTCTGAGCAGCTGCCCCTCCCTCTCCAAGAAATCGACTGCATGTTCAACTATTGACATCACTAGTTGAAAGTTGAGTGCTAGAGGTGTCTGCACCGCCCCTTCAGGCAGAGCGGGTTACCTGTGATAGTGTTCAAATACACCCTCCTCCTTCACAAAGTTCATGGCTGATTTGGTTTTGGCAGCTTAAATCACTTTTTTTGTTGGATTTTTTACTTTCTCTGTGAAAAACCCTGTTTGACTGCATGGATTACAGGATTTTATTCTACATTCATAAAGAACAGCAGCTGGATCAAAGAATAAATACGCCTGATGGCCAGAAAAGTAAGTGGCTACATGCTAACACTAATGTGTGTTAGCCATTTATCAAGGTGCTTATGTGATCTTATAACAGCATTGTGTGGTTAATTAATTGATCTCTAACATCTGAGAATGTTTAGCAAACGGGTGCAAACAACACCCACGGCTTTTTATATACTGGGCTGGAAAGATTTGCTTAGTGGGCTTAGCTATGTTGGTTTGGGCTTTGTCTAAACCCTGGAGATATTTCAAATGAAATAGGCTTTATTGATTGTGTTGTCTTTTTTTAAACAAAAAATGAAAAAATAAACCAAACGTCTGAGCCCTTAATATGGGTAGGGTTAGGGTTTTATATATATATATATATATATATATATATATATTCATTGTGGTAATTCATGATTTTCAAATTCTTTGTCAGAATACTGTTTGAGATTAAGCTCAGCAATGTTTGTCTCACTGTGATCTACTCCCGGCTGTGCAGCGGAGCGGGGGAGCGTTGGGGTGGAGGAAGCCGTTTCACTTCGTGGTTTAACATTAACTACAGGATACAAGTTAAATTTCAGGACAAATTAATGCTGTATAATACCAACTGTAAAATTTTATCATATATATGTCTATCCCAGAAGTTGAAAGGTGTAAAATAGCATGATATAGTCCATTTAAGTACTTCACAGGGATATTTGTGCTTTTTCAATGTTGATAATGTTTGATTGCTGAATTTTAAGCTGTAATCATTGTAAGGTCGAGAAATGCAGTAAACTAATGTATGCGTGCTCCAATGGTGACTAATCAGTTTTTAGCAGACAATCAATTAATGGCACAACACTGGCCGACCCGAATCCCGTAGATTAGTAATTTACCTCCTATGGCGCTCGCTCCGCCCGCCCCCCTTTAAACCATAGCCTAGCACAGTATCAAAGATTATCTATTTAGCTTTATCCGCCATCTTTAACCATATCTTGCATTCTCGTTTGGCCACCTTACCACGTCATGAATGGACTCGTCTGACTACCAAACTATTAATGCTGCTATTAATAAGAGCCCATCCAAACCAGTCGGACTTCTCCTACCTCAAATGTACTAGCTCCCACTTCTAAGCGTTCGAGGCAATTGAAGTGGAATGTAAACAGAAAACATGGACGTCCGCCGCGCTAAACAGATAGTCGCTTTGTTCATGAAGAGGCACGCTAACAGATAGTAACGTTATTCACACCACAATATGAAAAAAATGTTGTGTTAAATTTACAGTGTCTAAAACAACACTACAAGCAGAGAAGTACAGTTCATAGCCTATTCGTTCAAGTTTTACCTCTCAGGACGTGAGACTCCGTGGGCGCCGACATTATCCTCCGATTTAATTTTGGTGAAGTCGGGGAACGTCGAACTACCCCCGAGTTTGCAGGTAGGAGGTTCCACTTCGACAGGCATTCCAGTGCACTTTTCCTATTTGCAGGTAGGATGAGTCCCATGTCCCACTAGTTTGAATTGGCTCTCGAACGCAGCATAAGATACACGCATTTTCAGTCGGATATCATATGCTTACCATTTTATCCAGGTGCGTGCAGTGTAGTAGACCAGATGGAATTCAACTAAAGATGGATGTAAAAAAAAAAAAAATAGAAGAAAATTCTAATTTCCGGTTTCCCGTCCGATCCCGTGGATTATTTCCTGTCCCGTCCTGATCACGTTACCAAAAGTGAAGTTGACTCCTGTCCCACGGGAATCCTGCAGGAATCCCGTGACCCGTGGGAATCCCGAATAATTGTCACCCTCTAGTATGAACTACACTGGAAGCACTCTCCATTACATGCTGCTGTTACATTGGTATGTGCTCCCCCATTGAGACGTGTTTCGGCTCCACCTGCAGTACTACCATTTTATCTGCTATGGGGCAAGGTCCCACCTTTATTCGTTTCTGATTGGCTTTATGATTGATTTCTTATAAATCCTAAAATTCGAGAACGATTGCCTAACCCCAAGTCATTTGTTACCTCAAACATTGGAGGAGTATTACCTAACCTGCTTGTTCCTGATTTCCTTTTTTTTCTACTTTTATTTTCCTACTTTTTTTGTCTTTTTTTTTATAGTGACTTTGTGCACATTACTCAATTTTATACGGATGCCAGACAGTTTTCCCGGAAACAGATCTCCCCCTCTCTTTTTCTTTTTGGACTACTTCATAAAAAAACAAGGACTACAAAATGACACCTGGCTCTGACGAGGCTCTTCAGGATCTACTAAAAAGAATGCATGAGATGGAAATAAAAATCAGACGCTTTGAGGAGAACTCCAAAAACAATTCAACTCTGCCGGTGGGATGCAGCAATTAACAGCCAGGCAGGTCGAATCCATTGCAGAATAAGACCCCTCCAATCAGACTGCGTTTTTATAGGGAAGATGCCCACACTCATCATCTGAATAGTGGCCCATGCTCAGTCAGGAGACACCCAAGACACCCGAGAGGAAAAAATGAACGTCGAAAGAAGAAACCCGAACAAGATACAATTCTGATTGTCCCCTTAAAAAAAAGATTTGCAGCTCTCAACTTCCCATCTCCCAGCTCGCTGAGACTTGCACAGCAAGGCCGCCGAAACGTAAATAAAGATAAAACAAACAACAAAAAAACCCAAAGAGAAGACAGAACAGCAAGAGAGAGAAAATTCTTGCTATTTTTCATGACGGATTAGTCAAAGGTATTGAACAGTTATGCATCAATAAAAGTGTCTTTAAATGTCCACAGATGACAGTTTCTGAGAGTATTCCATTAATTACTGAGAAAAACCCAGAGCTGGAAAAAGTAGTTGTTCATGCTGGAGTGCCCAATATCTCTCTGAAAAAATCTGAAATTCTAAAGAAAGACTTCTTGCATTTGCTCCAGAAATTTAACAACCACAAGGTATAATTTCGCGTATCTGGAGCAATTCTAGCAACGTCCTCAGATGAAGAATATAGCAGAATCAGAAGCATTCAACAGGTTTATTAAAACTGTCTGTGCTGAGAGGCAAAATTGATTTCTAAATAATTTTAACGTTTTTTGTGAAAGGAAGCACCTGTTTACAAGAAACGAACGTAACATCAATAATAAAGGTCAGAGGTTTTATCTTTTGAACTTGTTTTCTCATGTGAACTCACTGCTCTGTCCTCAAACTGAGATAAAGACGTCAGACTCAGCTCTATCAGCTGAGACACAGTGGACGCCAACCAGCTGGAACACAGAGAGATTGTCACCATGAGCAAGATAAATCAGCTGATGCAAAAGACAGCAGATATGACCTAGCTGATTCACACATTGGGAAACAGAGACGTAATCCCACCACAAAATCATCATCCTCCTACTCCACCTTGTTGCCAACGTTTTACAGGTCCTACTCTGAGGCCATTCAGACCCAAGTGAATAGAGACGTTTTTCTTACCCCAAAACTTGAACCACGCCCAAACCATAAACAATACGGATCTCCACTAAACCTTAAAGTGTCTGATATCTGATATCCACTACTTCTACACTGCACATTTCTCAACAAAAAGTGTCCGTCCAAAATCTGAAAGTAACATTGCCGTAATTATGAGCAATAGATCCCTAAAAACTAAAAACACTTACAACCGAACAGCACATAATCTGAAAATAATAACTTGCAAAAATAGCCTCTCAACCACTGAAAGAAATATTAAGGTAGATACATTAAATATTTAAATAGCTACATTAAACATTAGATCACTATCAGGGAAGTTCCTCATAATCAATGATTTCATCATTACACAAGATTTAAATGCTCAATTTCTTTCTGAAACTTGGCTAGTTAAGAATAATGAACAAACAGGAATGATAGAGACATGTCCAGCAAATGATTATTTATTCATGAGAGCCGAAAAAACACAACAGGTGGTGGCCTGGCAGCAATTTTTCACAGCTCCCTAAACCTAAAAAAGTTTCTCTAGGTGAAATTGAATCTTTCGAATATCTGGCATTTGAGACTAATGAGCCAAACAAAGTACTATTTTTAAACATATACAGACGATCAAAATCTAACACAAACTTTTTAATGGATTCAATGACCTTTACTCTTCGATTTGTATAAACTATGACCAGTTAAAAATTGTGTAAGATTTCAACATCCATACTGACAACCCCGAGATACACAGACTAAAGCATTAAATGACACCCTCTATAATTTCAACCTAGCCCAGCATATTAACGAACCAACGCAGAATCAAAGACAATACTCTAGACCTACTTATTATCAAAGACTTAAATATCTCTAACATCACGGTAACTGATATTGCATTGTCCGACCATTTCTTCATCTCTTTTGAAAGCACCATCTTAGCTAAAGTTTTGTAATCACAGTAAGACCATTATTAAAAAACACTTTCTCAAAGAAAACTCGGCCTTCAACCGGATTCAAATTCCCAACATCCACCAACACACATTCAGTAAATTAACTGACAGATGACTTTCTATTCAAAATCTCAGACACGATGGATAAAGTTTAAGGTTAAAACTGTCGTGAATAAATAGAGGTCTCCGTGGAGAAGTGATCCACTGGTATGTAATGAAAAAAGGGAGTGTCGACGTGCCGAGAAAATGGTGGGAAACTTTATTTATACATCTCATAATGAACCTGGAGTAGAGACTGAACAAATATTGTATCAATATCAATTAATCTTAAGAGATGCAATGAAATAATTATTCTCTGAGATTATTGCTGACAGTTGTGACTGCCGGCAGTTTTAAATTCGGTTAAAAGTGTCGGCAGCTTTGTCTGAGGCTAAGGTCCCCTCCTCTAACGTCACCATTGAGGAGAGGAAAGCAGTAATCAGCACTGAGCAAGGAGCACAACATCACAATCCTGCCAGCAGACAAAGGTAGATTCACAGTTGTGCTCAATATAACTGATTAAACACCAAGATCTTTGCACACCAAGATCTTTGCACTACTGAATGACTAACACGTATGAAACTCTGAAACGAGACCCCACTAGTGGGTACAAAAAGAAGGTGATAGAATGTTTACAACAACTACAAAAAGAAGGCATGATTGACAAAACACAATACTACCGACTTTACCCCCAGGACTCAATTCCTTGCCTATATAGACTCCCCAAGATCCATAAAGAAGGAGCCCCGCTCAGGCCCATTGTCAGCAGCATAATGTCACGTACAATATAGCCAAACACATAGCTAATATCCTGGCACCTCTGGTAGGCAACACCCCAAACCACATCCAAAACTCCATAGACTTTGTGAACAAAGTCCGGAACCTAAAAAAGGATCCAGATGAGAAAATGGTTTCCTATGAAGTGACTTCACTGTTCACCTGTGTTTCTACCATGGAGGCCTTGGCCATAGTAAGAGAATTATTTACAAAGGACAACTCCCTCCATAACAGAACAAAACTCAAACCAGAACACATTTGCCAACTTCTGGAATTGTGTCTGAACACCACATATTTCCAGTTCAATGGCAAGTTTTATAGACAGAAACACGGCTGTGCCATGGGCTCACCAGTTTTCCAATTGTGGCAGATTTATACATGGAGGAGATAGAGTGCAGGGCTTTGAACTCCTTTGAAGGAATAACACCTAGCCACTGGTTCAGATACTTAGATGACACATGGGTTAAAATCAAAACCAAAGAGGTGCAAGCTTTTACTGAAAGCATAAACTCAGTGGACAGAAACATCAAATTCACCAGAGAAGATGTCAAAGACAATAGTTTGCCCTTTTTAGATTGCGTTGTCCAGAGGAGAAAGGACATAAGGCTCACAATAGGGCACTAATGAAGCCGAAACTTAACCTCCACCAATAGACAATATGCCACCGACCGTCGTTAAGACATGGAGCACAAAGGATCCAATGACATAATCAGTCTTGTAAAGCCCTGCAAGAGGTTAAATAGCTGAGTCTCCACACCAGTTAGTTGGACCAGTCCCGGCCTGGTCAGCGGCGATCATGAAGTAATGAAACCTCTTGGATAAGAGGTGAAACGTCTTCCAAGACAAATTATCAAGTCCAGTTGCGTTCGATTGAAATTTCCTTGAGATACACAGTACTGGTACTATTAGACCTAAGTGCGGCGTTCGACTCTATTGATCAGGATAAATTACTGGAATGTCTACAGAGCTGGGTCGAACTCTCTGGTATGGCACTCGACTGGTTCAAACCCTACCTCAAGAACAGGAAATTATTTGTGTCAATTAGACAATTCTCATTACAAAACACAGAAATGACAAGCAGGGTCCCCCACAGCTCCATCCAAGGGCCCCTCCTATTTAGCATTTACATGCTCCCATTAAACCAGATTATAACAACAAATAATATCAACTACCACAATTATGCTGACGACTCTCAACTTTAAATCTCAATGTCACCAGGTGATGTTGAACTCATCCAAATCCTTAATAAATCCATTGAGCAAATTAGCAGCTAGATGCTCCATAATTTCCTCCAACTGAACAAAAACAAAACTGAAGTACTTATCTTCTAACCCAAAAATGAATGATTAACTATCAGTAAACAACTTCAGTTGGTCCAATTAAAAACTACTGACCAGGCCAGAAATCTAGGTTTAATAATGGACTCAGACCTAAGCCTCCAGGGTCACATAAAGGCAATAACAAGGTCTGCTTTCTATCACCTGAGGAACATTTCTAGGATTAAAGGACTGATGATGCAAGGAGACCTAGAAAAACTCATCCTTGCATTTATCTCTCGCTCTACCTTGATTACTGTGACAGTATTTTCACAGGTCTGCCTAAAAAATCAATCAGACAGGTGCAGCTAATTAAGAACGCTATCAGAGACTTGGCTAGCTGACGATAGAGAGATCAGGAGAGCTCAGAGAGAGCTGCTCCTCCTTCGGCAGCAGACAGAGAATCTGTCTAAAGTCCTTACACTAGCTCCCTGTAGCTCAGAGAATAGACTTGAAAGTGCTTCTGTTAGTCTATAAATCACTGAATGGTTTAGCACCAGAGTACATTAACGATCTGCTATCATGGTATACAAACCATCCAGATCACTTAGATCCTCCGGCTCTAGTTTACTGGTCGTCCCTAGAACCAGAACCAAAAATGGATAAGCGGTTCAGATGAATACAAAACTGCAGAGACACTGAACCATTTCAAATAAAAAATTAAAACTTATCTATTTAGACTTGCTTATGAGTAACTGATACTTCTTTTGGGTTAATTCTTTTTATTTACTGTTAGATGTTTCCATTTTAATTTTCATAATTTCACATAAATGTTCTCTTATGCTCTAATCACTAAATGTTCTCTTTTCTTTTAATTATATAAAATTTCTTTTATAAATGTTTAAGATTTCTTTTAGTGATTCTATGTTTTAATTTTTCAAATTTTTCTCATACTGTAAAGCACCTTGAATTGCCTTGTGTTGAAAGTGTGCTGTACAAATAAAATTGCCCAGCCTAACTCCCCCCTAAAATGGACTATTCCATGACTGCGGCAAGTGGATGATAACAGCACAAATGTTTGGTGTGAGTGTGTGCTTTCACTGTAAAGTATGGTCCATATTGTATGTATTTTGACCATCAAATGATGCTCCATGCCACAGACCATCCTCAGCTACTTTCTGTGAAATTTTGTTGGTGATATTTCCTGCAGATCATTAGAGACGCTGGCCTGCTCACATCCTTCCAGCTGTTGAGAAAGGGAATGATCTCCGAACGTACATGCAGAATGATCGCACTCCATCGACTGACCAACTCTAAACCTTTCTCAGATCATTTATCACATTCAGAAAACAAAGTTTTCTGTTTAAAATTAATTCAAAAGCCAAACAAGAAAGAAAGAAATCTTCAAGTATGTAGGACTGATATATCTTTTATAAGCAACTCTCAAATACAAAGGAGACACTTGTCCTGACTACTCTGTCACACATCTGTGCTGCCTTCAAAGAGTAATAATAACACCTTTAAGAGATGATTGCTGCAGTTTCCACGTTCCCTTCTCAAAGCAGAGTGTCAGAGGATATTCAGCGCAATCGAAACACTTTTGACCAAGGAGAGGTATAGAATGATAAAAACACTAGCCCACAGCCCAGCAGGGGTCAGTTGCAGAAGTAATTTTGAGGTGTAAGAATATGTATGCACAGTTTAATAAAGCGTGCAAATAGATTTCCGCACGTTTATATGCGCACGATTTTGGGCATCGTGCTGGACCTTTTCAGAGATTTAACTAAAAAATGGGCATTATTCTTTTAACTTGTAAATAAGACCACTAAGCTATACTAAAAATCGCTAGTGACCCGGTTTGTATTAACTTCACAAACAACAAATGCAATCTTTATTTGTATAGGGCTGTGACGACAAACCAATCGCAAAATTTGTGGAAATGGTCCAAAAACCGCACTGTGTATGTCCGCCTTGCCTCTGGGATGCATGGAGCTGGTAGCGCAGCATAATCAGTTACCTGTTGAAACTTAACTTAACATCAATCTCTACAATGAAGACTGTAGGATTCGTGCATAGAGAAACTGTTTAAGAGAGTGGAAGACCAGGCAGTTCGGATAGTGATTAGATGAAAATTGCGGCGGTTGATGCACTGTTTAAAAAAAACAAAACATCAGGTTTTAAGTGGTGGGGACAAAACAGTAACATGTCCCTGGCTACAATGACTCATATGTCTATACTTTCCTGCAGGACCCCAAATCCATGCAGATGGTTTAATAAACAGAGGGTAGGGATTCTTACAACTGAAAAGTATTTCTGCACATGATCGCAGCTGGGCTCCTCTGATCCAGAGGTGGACTTTTTTTCCCCACTAGAAAATATGCAGAATTGTGAGAGGGCAGACAAAGTGCTGCTGATGCTGCCATGGGGGAAAATAATCTCACCTGCTATGACTGTATAAGTCAGGTGAATTCTTATCTTTAATTTTAATCATCTTACTACATTTGATCTTATCTTATTTTTATGTCAACAATAAATTGGCTTTTTACATTTTTCAGTCAGTTTTGAGAGGCTAAACATATGTGCAAGATAACCTGCAGCCAGAATACACAAACCTGTCGTTTTTGTGAATAAAAAACAAAATCCCCCCCTCTGCTTTTTTTACAAATCACACACTGCTTGTATCACTGTGGATGGCACTTTATTCTGCAGTCACGTAATGTAATGCTGCATTCCAGTTAACTTTTCCGAGTCGGAAGGTCGGAAATCTCGTAGTTGTCTCGCCTGATTTCACCAAGACACGCCCCGATTAGGTTGGACATTTTGAGCTCCAACTCAGATCTCTGGATAGTAGACCGAGTAGAGCGAGCAGCTCGGAAACAAAGATGGCTGCACCCGTAGTTGAGATGTATTTTATTTTTATTTGTACTATGTTGTTCATTTCAATGTCGTTTTTAAATGTTCTTAAACACTTGACTACATTTCTGCTTTAATCACCAATTTTTACATTGCACAGCCTTGCTTACATGTACAGCTTTGTTTTTCATGCAGGTTTGCTGAAGATGCTATGTCGCTAACAACAACAATGACTAGCCTGCCCCTCGATAGCTGCTGCCCTCAAAGCGTCCATGTTCTTTCCGACTCTGAGTGTAGTGAGACAAACTGGAATGCTTTAAGTGGGGAATTACGTCACGTTATTGTGTACAGCAACTCGGACGCCCGAGTATACGAGAGAAATGGAATGCATCATAATGCTGGGCGTACACCAATGGATTTTCAGTCTCAGACTAAAGACTGGCAGTCTTTAGAAATCTTGCTGGAGTCTCAGCGCACTCCCATCATCTTGATCGTTAAATGTACAGTAAAGTGATAATCTGCAGTTGGTGACCCAATTAATGCCAGTCATTCTCTAGTCTTTTGAATCAGACACTGTTTGATATTATTGCAAGTCCTAGTGCACTGTAGTCGTAGTGAAGTAAAACAATCAACAAACAAAATGGCCTAGAAATGGGCCATAAATTACAAAGTGTATCCCAACCTTGCCCCCTGCAGCATAAACACCTTGCATTAAAAAAGATACGAGTTAGCCAGTTACTTGTTAATACAGTACCTGTAGAAGCCAAAATTTGGGCCTGCGTGGCACGTGTAATCAACACGTGCATCAATTCTGAGAAGCTGAGAAGATGTACGTGGTACTTCCACGAAAGACTTGTCATTAAGCGATTCTAGGAAATGTTTTGTTCCCAGCTTTTCTGGCCTCTTCAGAACCAGACAATTAGGCGCCTGAAGATAAACTAATGTCAAGCCAAACGGTTGCGCTGGCCAAGAACACCAGATGTTTCCCGTAAGTGACGCAATGATTAAGTATAAAAGATAGAGCTCCTTTTAGAGGAGAGAGGGTTTTCGTTGGTCTTGCTGGGATCTCAGCGTGGACGATAGGATGCTTTCTGCTCAGAGATAAGGTATGTCAATTGTTAACAGACAATGGATACAGAATGTTAGATATCGAGGTCAATGACCTATGTAGCATTGTATTGAGAACCAAAGATCCAATAAAACCCGGCTGAAGCTACTTTCTAGAACAGAGGCTGTGTTGTCCTGAGTCTTCATTATAGCTATATATCTATATCTATGTTTTGCATGTAATTAAAACCAACAACATTTGGCGAGCCAGCCAGGAGGTTAAAAGGTAAAAAGAGTAGTAATGATAATAATCAATGATAATAATTACTACTATAAAGTGCACATATTATAAAAAAAAATAAAATAAAAAATTAATTAATTTGGATTGGATTTAAAACCCTGCAGGTTTAAAAATTTAGGACATTAAAGTACAACAATCAAACAAATAAAAGGGTACAGACCATGTGGAGATTCTATGGGGAGAAAAATACTGAGAGAAAACTGGGTTAACAATCACATTGAATTCAGAGTCATCCAGGTTTTTATGTCTTTCAGACATGCTTGTATTCTACCTGACTGTTTGGTTTCATCAGGTTTTATGGATAAATATAATTGTGTATCATCAGCATAACTGTGGAAATTCATTCCATGTTGTCTAATTATTTTACCGATTCGAAGCATATATATAGTAAAGAGAATCGGTCCAAGCACAGAACCCTGTGGTACTCCACAAGTAACCCTTGAGTGTGAAGGAGATTTATCATTGACATGAACAAACTGGAATCTGTTGGACAGATATGATTTAAACCAGCCTAGTGCTGTTCCCTTGATCCCTACAACATGTTCAATTCAATTCAGTTTATTTATATAGCGCCGTTTCACAACAGATGTCATCTCAAGGCACTTTACAAGAAGAGTTATTACAATACAATGTTTAATTTAGAAATTAGAGAACGACAGAAGATTGCATCGTGTAATTCTCAGCAATCCCTCACACTGAGCAAGCACGAAGCGACAGTGGAAAGGAAAAACTCCCTTTTAACAGGAAGAAACCTCCGGCAGAACCAGGCTCAGCACAAGCAGTCATCTGCCGAGACCGTCTGGGGTTTCGGAGAATACAGAACAGAGACACAGAACAGAGACACAGAAAGAGCAACAGAACTGATGCAGAAGTTTGTTGCAGGACGTGGAGAACTTTCCGTCACTGCAATGCCATCTTAGTCAGGGTCGTCAAGCCCACGGCGACGCCGCGCGTCAGGACGGTTCACCACGCACAGGAGGGTTACGTAGCTCCCCAAGACCGAGAACCCCACGAGAGAGGAGCGAAGCCTGCGCACGATGATGAGAGAATATTATGATTGACTGTGTCAAACGCAGCACTGAGATCTAACAAGACCAGAACAGTCACAAATCCATTATCTGAGGCCATTAAAATATAATTAGTAAATTTCACCAGCGATGTTTCAGTGGTATGATGAGCTCTAAAACCTGACTGAAATTCTTCAAACAGGTTGTTGCTGTTTAGATGCTCACATACTTGATTAGCAACTATTTTCTTAAGAATTTTGGATAAGAAAGGAAGGTTAGATATAGGTCTGTAGTTAGCTAAATGATCTTGATCCAGGGAGGGTTTCTTAAGTAAAGGTTTTATTACAGCAACCTTAAATTCCTGAGGCACTTATCCCGTTATTAAAGATACACTGATCATGTCTACAACAGGGCCAGTAACCAGAGGGAACACTTCCTTAAATAATTTGGTTGGTAATGGGTCTAACATACAAGTTGAGGGTTTAGATGAAGCTAATATTTTTGATAATTCCGAAAGTTCAACAGGATCAAACAGGTCTGGTACCTATCTCCAGCTTTCAACGGTTGAGAGGCAGGGTACACGCTGGACAGGTCACCAGTCCATCACAGGGCCACACATAGAGACAGACAGGACAAACAACCATGCACGCACACATCCACACCTAAGCACAATTTAGAGTGATCAATTAACCTGACAGGCATGTTTTTGGACTGTGGGAGGAAGCCAGAGTACCCGGAGGGAACCCACGCATGGGGAGAACATGCAAATTCCATACAGAAAGGCCCTGGGCCAGGATACAAACCCACAACCTTCTTGCTGCAAGGCAACAGTGCTAACCACTGCCCCACTGTGCAGTGGTTAGGCTTAAATAGGTCATTTATACACCTATAAATAACTGCACAGTAACTTGTCCTAATGCCAATATGTTATGTTATTTTAAAATGTTGAAACTTCAAAAACACTAATACAACTTTTAATGAAATTACTTCATGATTTTTAAAATTTTTAGAAATTAATTTATTCACAACCATCGAACACCTAAATAAAAAATGTGACAAAAACATGAATTAATAAAAAAAAACAGTCCATCCATTCGGTCCCTGCTCTCCTCTCCAGTCTCCCTTTGCTGCTTTATATCCAAAACAAGAAATCAATAAACAAAGTTTACAAAAAAGAGCAACACAACAGCCTTTATGAAATGTATATTTAATAAAATGATCAATCATAAATTATGTAATTTGTGCTGTTGCAAATGTACCTACAGTAGGTTTATTTTTCGCTCTCAATTTTTTTTTTCGGCAAGGGGATTAATTTCCCTGGCAGATATATCTTCTCCTGAATTTTCCTCATTAGATAGAAAATAAATAGGACAGGAATGTGACAACTTTATTGATTTAAGAATGCAGAACTGTTGTTTTCACAGCATAACTACAGATCACAGGTTCTGTGTTGTTTGAGGCTCAATAAGAGTCTTCTAGCATAAGCTGTGTAACTGGATTTAATCTTCAACCTCCAAGCCACTGTGCCCTGATTTTCACTCGGTAAAGTGGTCATAATTTCTCATAAGAGTTGACTTTTTACTTTATTTCCCAAAGCCGAAATTGGCTGCGTACACTACCATATAAGCTCGTTTACGAGCGATGGTTCACAAAAAAATATTAAAATACATGTCTAAGCCAACAACAAATGGCAAACGACACTTTAAGTTTTTCATTTTTGAACCGCCAGGTTTTAATATACTTACATCTAAAACTGTGCTCCTCTCTCGCTTCGCCTGCCTCTTCATCCGCCATGTTGCTGGAAGAAAATTCTCCCGTTCAGCCCGCAATGAATCTCGGGATATGTAAACCAGCGAAGGAAACATCGCAACGGTCCTTCAAATTCGGGAAAAGTCGGCTGGATCTGTTGGCCGCATGTGAAGCAGTCTTCGAATTTGGACAGGCCTAGTCGCGGCGCTGTGACGTAACCGGCTGACAAATCCGGCCTTCGAAGAATCCAGCCGCTGTATTCGGACACGGCCTGTGTGTGACATTCAGCTGCTGCTGTCACTGTCATTTGTTGCTCGGCAATGGAGCACCTTTGATCAGAGTTCATCAAAGTTCATCCCACAGTCTATACATTGAAGGCCTAATAAAACACAGTATATAGTACTAGAGAGTACTACATGTTAATATACAGTACTAAACGGTACAATACAGTACTACACAGTACTACATGGTAAAATACAGTTCTACACAGTACTACATGGCTTTTTAAAGTACTATACAGCACTACATTTTCAAATACAGTACTACACTGTACTACATGGTGAAATACAGTACTACACATTACTACATGGTAAAATACAGTACAACATGTTACAATACAATAATAGATAGTAGAATACAGTACTACACAGTACTACATGGCCCACTAAAGTACTACAAAGTACTACATGGTAAAATATAGTACTACAGAGTACTACAATGTGAGCTATGATACTACACTACAATACAGTACTACACAGTACTACATGTTAATATACAGTACTACACAACACAATAAAGTACTACATGGTACAGTACAGTACTACAAAGTACTAAATGGTACTATACAGTACAAGACAGTACAATATGGTATAATACAGTACTACACAGTACTATATGGTCAAATACAGTTCTACACAGTACTACACAGTACAATACAGTACTACACGGTACAATATAGTACTTCACAGTACTAAATGGTAAAATATAGTACTACACAGTACTACAAGATACAATGCAGTACTACACAGTACTACATGATCAAATACAGTACTACAATGTACTACATGGCCAAATACAGTACTACACAGTACTATATAGTACTACACGGTACAATACAGTACTACACAGTACTGAATGATAAAATACAGTACTACACAGTACTACATGATCAAATACAGTACTACACAGTACTACATTGTAAAATACAATACTACACAGTACTACATGGTACAATACAGTATTGCACAGTACTAAATGTTAAAATACAGTCCTACACAGTACTACAAGGTACAATACAGTACTACATGGTACTACATGTTAATATACAGTCTTATACAGTACTACATGTTAATATACAGTACGAAACTACACAATAAAGTACTACACGGTACAATACAGTACTACACAGTACTAAATGATACAATAGAATACTAGACATTACAAAATTGTATAATACAGTACTACACAGTACTACATGGTAAATACAGTACTACACGGTACAATACAGTACTACACAGTACTACATGGTAAAATACAGTTCTACACAGTACTACATGGCATTCTAAAGTACTATACAGCACTACATTTTCAAATACAGCACTACACTGTACTACATGGCCCACTAAAGTACTACAAAGTACTACATGGTAAAATATAGTACTACAGAGTACTACAATGTGAGCTACGATACTACACTACAATACAGTACTACACAGTACTACATGTTAATATACAGTACTACACAACACAATAAAGTACTACACGGTACAGTACAGTACTACAAAGTACTAAATGGTACTATACAGTACAAGACAGTACAATATGGTATAATACAGTACTACACAGTACTATATGGTCAAATACAGTACTACACAGTACAATACAGTTCTACACAGTACTACACAGTACAATACAATATATTACAATATAGTACTTCACAGTACTAAATGGTAAAATATAGTACTACACAGTACTACAAGATACAATACAGTACTACAATGTACTACATGGCCAAATACAGTACTACACAGTACTACATAGTACTACACGGTACAATACAGTACTACACAGTACTGAATGATAAAATACAGTACTACACAGTACTACATGATCAAATACAGTACTACACAGTACTACATTGTAAAATACAATACTACACAGTACTACATGGTACAATACAGTATTGCAAAGTACTAAATGTTAAAATACAGTCTTACACAGTACTACATGATACAATACAGTACTACACAGTACTACCTTATCAAATACAGTACTACACTGTACTACATGGTATAATACAGTACTACACTGTACTTCACGGTAAAATACAGTACCACACAGTACTACATGGTACAATACATTACTACAGGGTACTACATGTCACACTCAAGTACTACACAGCACAACATGGTGAAATACAGTACTACACAGTACTACAAGGTACAATACAGTACTACATGGTACTACATATTAATATACAGTCTTATACAGTACTACATGTTAATATACAGTACGAAACTACACAATAAAGTACTACACGGTACAATACAGTACTACACAGTACTAAATGATACAATAGAATACTAGACTGTACAACATTGTATAATACAGTACTACACAGTACTACATGGTAAATACAGTACTACAAAGTACTACATCGCACAATACAGTACTACATAGTACTACATGATTGAATACATTAGGGCTCAATAGGTTGATTAGTTGTCTTGCAATCGGAGGGTCGTAGGTTCAATTCCAGCTTCCTCCATTCACATGTCGTTGTGCCCCTGGGCAAGGCACTTAACCCCAAATTGCCTACCGATAATTGTATCTGTGTATGAACATGTGCGAGTTTGTGAGTGCGAATGGGTGAATGTGGCTCCAGTGTAAAGCGCTTTGAGTGGTCAACATGAATAGAAAAGCGGTATGTAAATTCAGTCCATTTACCATTTACAGTACTACACTGTACTACATGGTCAAATACAGTACTACACAGTACTACATGGTACAATACAGTACTACACAGTACTACATTTTCACTACGTTTATAGCCTACTCTGCAGTGCATATTGTAATGAGACATGACACAGATGAATACTTAGAGGCTACATAAATATTTAATAAGTGTCCCCACCAATCCTCAAACCGCATTCAAGTTAATAATTACGTCCCCAGCAATTTTAAAAACAAACTGACGCCCTTGGCCATGTAGTACTGTATTTGACCATGTAGTATTGTGTAGTACTGTATTTTATCATGCATTAATGTGTAGTACTGTATTTGAACATGTAGTACTGTGTAGTACTGTACTGTTCCACGGTAAAATACAGTACTACACAATACTACATGGTCAAATACAGTACTACACACTACTACATGGTAAAATACAGTACTACAAAGTACTACATGGTACAATACAGTACTACAAAGTACTATAAGGTACAATACAGTACTACACAGTACTACATGGTATAATACAATACTACACAGTACTACATGTTAATATACAGTACTACATGTTAATATACAGTACTACATGTTAATATACAGTAGTGCACGGTACAATAGAGTACTACATAGTACTTCATGGTACAATACAATACTACACAGTACTACATGTTAATATACAGTACTACACAGTACTACATGTGGATATACAGTACTACACTATACAAAAAGTACTAAATGGTACAATACAGTACTAGACAGTACAACATGGTATAATTCCAGTACTATTCAATTCAATTCAGTTTATTTATATAGCGCCATTTCACAACAGATGTCATCTCAAGGCACTTTACAAAAAGAGTTATTACAATACAATGTTAAGTGTAGAAATTACAGAACCACAGAAGATTGCGTCGTGGAATTCTCAGCAATCCCTCATACTGAGCAAGCATGCAGCGACAGTGGGAAGGAAAAACTCCCTTTTAACAGGAAGAAACCTCCGGCAGAACCAGGCTCAGCACAAGCGGTTATCTGCCGCGACCGTCTGTGGCTTGGAGAATACATAACAGAGACACAGAAAGAGCAATAGAACTGATGCAGAAGTTTGTTGCAGGACGTGGAGAATTTTCCGTCACTGCAATGCCATCTTAGTCAGGGTCGTCAAGCAGGGCTAATCCGGAGCACCTACTATAATAGAAAACAGGTTAGTGCTTGAATTGACAGCACATCATGCAGTTGGGGAGAAGTAGGAGAGAAAGTAGGAACAGACCCTAATAATGTCCTCCAACAGCCTAGCCTAAAGCAGCATAGCTACTAACATTAACCTGTCTCCTAGCTACTAGGAGACCTGGCTACCAACACTCTGTCTGAGTCCTCCTGACCCGTGGACGGTGTAGGGCCGGTAACGGCCCCCGTCATGCCGGGGTCTTCTCGGAGTCGGGTTGTTTGAGAATGCAGCCCAAAGTGGGTGGTAAACTCCATCTAAGGCTAAATACCGGCACGAGACCGATAGTCGACAACTATCTTAAGGAAAAATAGACAGAACTGAGAGGACAGAGTTGAAGAGGGCGAGAAACGTTTAAGAGATAAACGGGTGGGGTCCGCACAGTCTGCCCGGGGGATTCAACCCGGCAGGTAATGGGCGGCCGCACTGTGCGGGAGGATCCCCTTGAGGGACCTCTCTCCGGCGCTGGCTGGCCCCTGTGGGGCACATTTCTTCCGCGGCGGTAAGCCGCGACCGGCTCCGGATCTTTACCTGGCTTACATTAATCTATCTCTACCTAGCTACTCTACCTCTTCCTATCTCTTCCTAACTTTTGACACTCTGCCTGACTACTAACATTAACCTGTCTCTTCCTATCTACCTGTCTGACCTGACTCTAACTACCTATAAACATATCTCTAACTGTAAGCTTTGTCAAAGAGGAAAGTTTTTAGCCTAGTTTTAAAGATAGACAAATTGTCTGCTTCACGAACCAACCCTGGGAGCCGGTTCCATAGGAGGGGAGCCTGATAGCTGAAAGATCTGCCACCCATTCTACTTTTAGAAATCCTAGGAACTACCAGTAAACCTGCAGTCTGAGAGCGAAGGTCTCTGTTAGGAACATATGGAACAATCAGGTCTCTTATGTATGATGGAGCTAGATTATTAAGGGCTTTATATGTCAGAAGGAGGATCTTGAATTCTATTCTAGATTTTACTGGGAGCCAGTGAAGAGAAGCTAAAACAGGGGAAATGTGATCTCTTCTTTTAATATTCATCAGAATCCTAGCAGCAGCATTTTGAACTAACTGTAGACTTTTAATTGTATTCTGTGGACTACCTGATAATAGACAGTTACAGTAATCCAGCCTTGAAGTAACAAATGCATGGACTAGTTTTTCAGCATCAGTCCTGGACAGGATGGTTCTAATTTTTGCAATATTCCTAAGGTGAAAAAAGGAAATCCTACAGACTTCTTTAATGTGAGTTCTAAATGACATATCTTGGTCAAAAATGACACCGAGGTTTTTTGCTTTATTACTGGAGGCTAATTTAATGCCGTCCAGGTGAAGGGGCTGACTAAGTAGTTTCTTTTTCAGAGCTTCTGGTCCAAAGACGACAACTTCTGTTTAATGTGTAGTACTACAATTACTACAATTACTAGTGTAGTAATTATCATGTACTACACAGTACTACATGATAAAATACAGTACTACACAGTACTAAATGATTAAATACAGTACTACACTGTACTACATTGTCAAATACAGTACTACACAAAACTACATGGTACAATATAGTACCTAAAACAAATCACATTAACCTACATTTTAGAAAAGCCTAAGTCTTTTTTTAGTCAACAAATATTCTATAAGGTCTCGCAAGATCATTGCTAACGTGGTTGCCAAGGACGTTGCTACGTGCCTAGCACCTACCAATCCTATTGCTGCTGCTTCAGGATGAGTCTTTCCATGGTCTTAATGATGTGTGATGTAAGTGCCACAGGCCTGTAGTCTTTTGGGTCGCTGCATCTTTGGAACATGAACCAGGCACGATGTCTTCCACACCACAGGGACTCTTTGAAGACTCAGACTGAGGTTAAAGATGTGCTGAAGTACTCCACGTAACTGAAGGACACAGGCTTTCAGGACTTTAGGGCTCACACCATCAGGGCCTGCAGCTGTCTTCTCACTTGCTCAGATGTGAAAGTCATAGTTTGGGTTGCAGGTGGTGCAGGGGCGCTGTTGACGCTCAGATGAGAGCAAAAAAACTTGTAACCAGTGATCAGTAACCCTGGCTCTGACACATAGACTGTGTGTGCTGACCCAAATAAAGCATTTCAAGCCTTTTTCATGCTCATGATTGTCTTAGATTGTGAACAACATTACACCTCTAAAGGTGATTTATTTTTAAGTATACTTTTCAAATAAAAGGTGGAAAAAACCCAACAACTTAATTTCTTATACAAGGTCTTGCAAATGATCTCAAGCTAAGCTTTTAATTGTGTCTGTCAAAAAAGAAAAAAACTTTGGCTTTACCTTTTCAACTGTTGAGATATCAAATATTTTTATTCAGTTTCCGTACTATATTATCTCAGTGCTTCATATCTGGACCATGAGGTTGTTTTCATGTTTCTGTGCCGCTTTCCAGATGGAAGCAGCATGAGCAGTACACTGATAGTGACCATAGTCTGTGCATAGGGGACAGTTTATTTCTGTAGTGGCAGAACCTTTCTGTACTTTGACAACAAACAAACCTCCTCAAAATACAACTCAAGAAGCTTGGCATAGGTGTAGATATTAAAAAGGAAATGTTGATATCTTATTTTGGGGAGAAATGTTTTTAATATTAACAACATAAAACTTTCACCTGCAAATAACTAGAATAGGTTTCGGTACAGAAAACGAATGAAGGAAAATAAAACTTACTTAGGCAACAAAATGACAAAAAAAAATTAAAAACAATAATGACAACAATTACAGAAAACAGCATCATGGATAGTATATACACAATACAACAAAACCTGGCAAATACTTTTAACCGACTGAACAAAAGAAGGCAAGCGTTATAATGCAGTTATGCATTTCTTCTTGTTATATTTATCAGGTCAATTAAAGATTCCTGGAATGGTCCGTAGTGCTTATTCACAGTACTGCTAAAAAGAACATCGAGATCAGGGTGAAGCTCACTGAACTGTGTTTCAGCCCTTAGCTTTTCTTCATCAGAGTGAAATGGGAAATGGCCAAATATTGACTCTCTGGTCAAAGAATTTCCCATTTCTTGCCTGTAACGGTCTGCAGCTGCAGAAGCTCCAGGCAGTAGGTCCTCATGTACTCTCTTCCGGCAACCATCGTGGGCCAGGACATCGGGAATGTCTTTCCCTTAAAAGAAACAAATCAATCAATTAATTACACAAAATACATTATAGAGAATAACTGTATTGCTTCCCTGCTTTATCTAGCAAATCTGTAGTTGCAGTATAGATATGCACCACTCCCTGTAGGGATACAAAATTAGGTCAGTCCAGCTCAGGTCCGTCAAGTTGGCCACGTCCAGGAAAAACATTTGATAAACAACATGTCACAGCTGTCAGGTGAAGCTTCTGAGGAAGACTGCAGATTGCAGTTGAAATATGTGAAGGTAAAGCAAAAGTTTTTTCCACCTTAAAAACTTTTGTCTTTGTAATGGCATTTAAGACTCTTAATAAAGAGGAGAGAGATTCCTTTAAGCGTTTGGAGGTTTTAATAAAAGTTGAATTGATCATACGGGAGAACAGTACAGATCACAGTGAATGCTGAATGCTGCCTCTAACCTGCTCAATGAAAATAAGTATTTATAAAGTTCAGCAACCTTGCCTCTATATCTTTGAAGACAAAACTATTAATCTCAGGGTGGGGATATCTCCGGATGAAGACATCTGGCTCTTTAGCTGTGAATAAGTGACTTTTGACGTATACAAAATAATGGCAATAGCTTGGATTATATGTAACACAATAAGAGAAACTCTCAAAACTAAGTATATAAGAAGAATCAATATTTTCTCAAGCAGTGATGTCTTCTCTAACCTCGAACTCAACACGTGTTTTCTGGCTCCTCTGCTCTCAGTGTTAATAATACTAAAATATTAATCATAATAATAAATTTCTCGATCACATCTTCAAGAAGAAAATTGTCCAAATTAGGACATCGTTATCTATCACCTTTTGAGAGTCATTACGGCTGAAACCAAGTTATGTATGATATAAAATGTCAGAGTTTTTATTATTATTATTTAAAGTTTAATATACCTTAAACAGTAATTCCTCACACTGGTTCTAAATAACTGTTTCACAAAGTATGTTGGGTTGACAACATTGAGTTGTTGATAACGAGCTACTGTGATGACTTGGATATACAAGCCTGAGTTGTGATTTGTCAACACACAGACAAACCCTGGTGCAGATGGCTAAAGCTGACCACGTAGTAATAATTTTGCCCACATTGGTTAAAAAATGTGCTGCTCATCAAATTCAGTTCCGATCTTCAGAATCTTGCAAGAATATTGTACTGTTACAGTAAGCATATTCAATAACACAAGCACCAGGCTCTTGTCTAATTGTGTAATACCTGTCTCTCACTCTGTGAATGTGGGACGGAATAGCATGAAACAAATATGATTGAAGGGTTAGAGCTACGGAGACATGGGTGTTCAGTAACATTTTACACACCTGGAATACGATGGGCATTCCATGCCTGCACTGCTCTCTGAATCCCTATTTGGCTGACCTGACAGCTCAAGTTTGATATGCAATATCTTGTCCAGTCCAGTGCCTCTTGGTCAATCATTTGAACAAGAGACGTTTTTACAGGATAATTTACCCTCTGGTTGATTTCAGGCCAAATTCTCTCCACTGTATGGTTCTGTAAAAGACAAAAAAAAAGTGTTACTGAAAAGTGGTATAGATCTCTCTCCCGGGCAGAGACAGATGTGCAATAGATGCCACATGTAAAGAGAACACCATCATCATCAAACATATATGGGGTTATACATGGGGCATACTGACTTCAATCTATCAAAGTTTATCTTAATAGCTTGTTGTCACTTTTGTTGATGTTGTCTGGATGTAGTGGTGCCTCTCCTGGTTGTGCCTATACTCAGCTAACAATTCCTGGATGAACAGGCAGAGGTAAAACTCTGTTCCATGGTCCACTCTGACCTGGTCCCACAATCCATAAGTAAGGACTGCATGTCTAAGAAAACAAAAGATGAGAAAAAAGCAAAATGAACTTTATGAATACTATATACTATAATAAACAACCAATTATCCAATGACTCTGCTGTCATAAAAAAAATCATAAAAAATGTAATGTCCCTTGTTTTTACTAAACTTTTATGTGAACTTTCCCTCAAATATGAAATATATTGTTGGAACATAAATGATAAGTGCATCAATTTGCATAATTTGAGCCAATTTGCAAGCAAACAAGCCTGCAGTCAACACAGTGCTTTGCAAGCTCTACAACTGCTGCAGGAAATCTTGAAGTGAAAGCATTCTAAAGCATTGTGTTGAACCGGTAGCCAGAAAGCCATGCAAGTCATGTCACTTCTGCACATACTGAAATTACTTCAGTATTATAGTAGTATTGAAGAAAAAAACAAACACCTGTAAGGCTTACCTGTACATTATTTGCACAGTGACTAATGTTTTCAAAAGAATTTCATGATATTTTGATAATAATATATTTAATTTGTATGGCAAAGGCTACAGGGAATAAAAAAAAAAAGAATCATGTCTTTAAAAATATATTGAAATTACTCTTAAGTGCCTTGAGATGACATCTGTTGTGAATTGCCGCTATGTAAATAAATTTAATTGAATTAATAAGAAAACACAGAAAACAACATAATGTAGAGCAAAAGTCAAATACCAGTTTATGGTTACATTTTTTGACTGGCAACAATCGTTACCAGCAGTCACACAGCTTGTCACTAGTCCACCATTATCCATATTATATATATATATATATATATATATATATATATATATATATACTATTTAATATCTCCCGTATAATGGTGTTGCCAAGCAACGTGGCCAGAGCGAGCCGACCGCAGCGATTTATCAGTGAGGGGAAGTGAGATGATGGCTTTACGTTACGTTACGTTATACTAAATATCATTACAGAAGGCCAGTACACTACTTACTGCTTGTGTGTCCAGAGGATGATGTAAATAACATTGAGACTCCGTTACCATTTGAGCCAGCGCAATAATTTAGAACTGTCATCAGGCAATTTGACGAGACGCCTTTCCTAGGTGTACATTATCACTTTTTAATGTACACCCTCCAGCCAATTAGAATCGAGTATTCATCCCAACCATTTTTATTTATCAAAATCTGTCTAAGTTGTTTACTAGCATATCAGTGAAAAAGATTGCATGAGTACCTTTGAGATTGTTTGTGAGTCAAAAAAGACATTAATAAACTTTGCCAACAATTGTTGCCAATGGGGCAAAACCGGTTACAACACAGCTACTCTAAGGTGTATTTTACCACATCATTGTTAAAAATAACAACACCATTGAAAACACTGAACAATGAAAATCCAGAGGCATTTTTAGGGTTTTTTAAGCAAAACAAAGCAGTTCAGGTAATAAAGAAAGAAACAAAGAAAAAACTCAATACAAGAAAAAAATGCCTTCACAACTACTCACAAGAAAACACTTAAACATAAACTATTTTGAACGAATGTGAAAAAATTATAACAGCAACAGCAACTTAAAAACCCACACACCTTTAGTTTGGTATAGTGTCCCTCAAAATCGAAATCACCTCCTCCATTCCGGTAACCTCGAAAAAGTTGTCACCAAATGGGTCACTCCTGCACTTGGGACAGTGCCCTCTCCCCTGCACCCACTGCTGCACACATGCCCGGCAGCCAATTAAGCTCCGGCAGCAAGGTGCCACCACTGGATTGTTCATCACATTTGAAAGATTAAAAGCCTTCATTTACTTAGTTGCAGAGTAAACACATATACTGCACATGTTGTTGTATTTATTCATTTCATTATTGGAAGGGTACTAGTAATGGATGTTTAACAATTTAAAAAATGTTCATAGAAAAGCTACAAACCTCTGCATATAAGGCACTGGAACGTTGCCTAATAATCGCAGCTAAAGTTACTTTATTATTATATTGATTTGCTTTTTTAAAATCAACATTCATTAGACTACAGTAGGCTATAAATGGGAAACAGTGTTAGCATAAGTTTATGGAACGGAACAGATTAATTTCTTATCCTACCTTAAATATCCTTCCAATGTTCTCAAGGGATATATCCACATCCCGCATATGTATATTCCTTTGGCCATAGAAAAGGGTGGCAGTATCTGGTTGGTTTTGAATCTCTCTGCTCTTGGTGATGCTCCTTGTGATGCTCCTTGCTCATCTAGCGTGCGCGCTTATTTTCGGGCGGCAGGTAGTTGCATTTAAGGGTGCCGTAAAGAGGAGGTAAACGATGACGATTCTCGGTGGCCCATGACTGAGAGAAGGGCCAAGAGAGAAGCCCCTAAAAAAGTTATGGTGCTATTAAAAAATATTTGATAGCAGAAATTATTTACTTTCAATTATTCTATTTGCAATTCCCTGGAGTCAATTTTTTTGGGGGGAAATACTAACGCCTATGACCCCCCCCCCCCTCGATTATCGTAAAATGGTTCAGTCTGCTAAAATCATATTCTGGAAACGCAAACAGCTGTATTTCACTTACAGCGCCGTAACGGCATAGTGGGTCAACTTGACTGTTGCTGGCGGGGAGAGGACATTCAGTAAATTAGAAACAGATTTATTTTTTTTTTTTTTACTTTAAAAAACTATTAAAACTTAGTTGCCATGGACGTTGCTACGTGCTTGGCACCTGAGCTTTCTGCGGCGAATAGGCCGCGTTCAATTTCAAATAGCCACCGGCAAGCAGCATTAGGAGTTTAATACAGGCCTATACAGGCAAGCAAGCCGACGTTGAAACAACGTCCTTTAAACGTACTGTATTTCCCGCAATTACATCAAACACTGTAAAGCTGCTGGAGGACAATACGGTGAGAAGACTGCATGGTCACATACATCACCTAGAGTCTGTGAGTGTTTTGACATTACCAACACTGCTTGACCCAAGATTAAAGAAACTTGCTTCTGTGAATACAACACTGTGCTCATGAGGAACAATGCAGCATCTGTAACTTCGGGCCCTGCAATTAAAGTTCATAGGTAGGTAGGTAGGTAGGTAGGTCAGACAGACAGACAGACAGACAGATAGATAATTGTGTGTATGGGTGTATTGTATTGACTCAGCCTACAAACGATATTTACATATGGGGATACAGTATATGGCATAGCCTGCCTCATACAGCACATGGAAATACTTTGAACCGTTTAAGTGATACCTCGGATAGTGAGCCATTTAGTGAAGCAATGTGTTGGAGTGCCTCATAGACTGGTGAGGCTTCATTTTTACCATCACTTCTGACTGGGATGAAAAGGTCAATGTGGAGCCTTTGACTTAAATTGACTTAAATAAACCAGCTAATTGTTTTCCCCCAACATTTTTGCAATGACGTTTTGCAGTTGCTAGAGAGGCTTTCTAGCCAATTTGAGTCAAAAAAAAGGCAGGACTAGCCTCCCAAAGCAATATCCAATCATGTGAGAGAACTTCTACCTCTTAAATGAGGAAGATGGAACCTGCCCATACATACCAATTTCCTCTCCTTTCTACCCAGTTGGAAAAACTTCCTCTGCGTTTAGTACTTAGAAAATAAAAGTTGATTTTAAAATAAAACACAGCAGTTGTAGAAGCTTCTACTGTGTTTTTTTCTTAAGGTGATTGAATTATTGAATACAATATATGTTTCATCTTTTAAAATGTAGTTCTATTTATATTATACTTGTACAAATAGGAAGGATATTACTGTATTCTTTCCTTGCTGCCCAATTTGTTCCACCCATGGTGCATGGAGCATAGTATATAAACTACTGTTTGTGTAAAACGCACCCATAAAATCAACATGCTCACCTGTCTTAATGTGTGAAAACAGCATTAATGTACCTTGCAACTGGTAACAAAATACACCCGTGAAATAAAATACTGTATCAATGTGACTTTAAATTTTGAAGACTTTAAACTCTTCTTATTTAGTTGTTAAATATTTGTAAAATTTTTCGTGAATCATGTTCTAACACATTGCACCTGTCAACAACTTTTAGCACATTTAGGCTACTTTTGTTGGTTGTCTAAACTATACATGTCAGTGTTATAAAAGAGAAAACTGAGACAAGCTGAAAAACGCCATAACACCCCAAAGTGTGTAACTAAAAAGCATAACGTTTTCTAACACTGAAAAAGTTCCTGGCCAGTCAAAGATCTGGAATGCTGACACTGCAGCACGCAGAGGAGACCAAGTCAGGAGGAGGGGGAGAGGCAATTTGCTGCAGAACAGAGACAAAAATATTCACGAAAATTACACGTTTTGTCCAGAAATCTTCAAATATCCTCAGATCGACAAATGTACATTTTGAACAAGCTTTAACCATTAAAAAGTGTGTACATACATCAAACTCATCAGTCTCAAAGTTTAATGGCTGTGATACAGAAAAATGCAACAATTCACACAACTTTTTATTGCAGTTCTATTTACAATTTGATGAACCAGTTTGCAAAAAAAAGCTTTAGATTGTCAAAGGTTGTAGGAGATAAACTTTGTTCACACACATACCTGTGAAAAAGTAGAGTGATGTAGTTCAAAATAGAGCAAAAGAGTGTACTGATTGTTCAGCATGATGTTTGGACTTGTATTTTCAAAACAAAACCTCAGCACAATGTTGTAAAGTCATGTGATTTTGGGGGATTTTTTAATTTTAGGTAGTCAAATTGTGCAACTTTTACACTTTCATGAATAACTCTTTCCCACTTCCGTCAGTCATTACCATATAAAAGATATCATAAAAGGGATATGTCCAGGAGGTATTTTTTATCGTATCATCAAAATCCAACGAGCCGTTTTTGCATTACAAATTTTTCGCTTTTACAGCGCACCCTAGAGATAAATTGTGATGAATTGGTATATACTCCAGAGGTGTGACCAAGACATTATTGTACACGTCTCAAGTAAGTCTCAAGTCTTTGTCCTCAAGTCCAAGTCAAGTCTCAAGTAAATTACAAGCAAGTCCAAGTCATGTCCAAGTCAAGTCCAAGTCGGAAACTTTGAATTTCAAGTCTTTTCGAGTCTTTTTTTTATTTTTATGTTGCATTTTTATGTTCAATGTAAATCATATTCAGTGTATTCTTTTTAAAAGCTGTATTTATTTCAATACCGCTTTAACATAAACAATAAGGTCTGCAGTTCTAATTCTTATACTGAAACAACTGAACCATCTTCTTTTACTATACCATCATACTTGATTTTTGGATACCATTCAAGCGTCAGACTGGAGATGACGTCACTGCGTTGGTTAGGTGTAACGCTTCACTTCCTGTTATTCACTGACTGTTGTGTAAACTACTCAGTGCTCCCACTGGCTTGAATTGATCTATTTTCTTTATTCAGAAGCATTTCTGAGTTATTCTAACACACACACACACTAGAACACTTATTTTCCTCTGATGGTCTTTACGTTTTCGGAACTCATTGTGCGTTACAGTGTTTTACTGGGCGCGGAACGGTATCACTAGGTTAGCTTAGCATGGCTAGGGTTGCTAATTCTCCTGCTATGTCTCTCTCTCTAAACCTCCTCCTCTCTCTTGCTCTGTGCCCCTTCCTGTGGCTGTGTTCAACAGGTTTTCTGCACTCAGCGACACACGCTGAGAAAACAATTCAGCCAGCTGAGCTGCTGCAGCTCCATAGCTGAACGTGGCTCTAGAGTCACATACGACCACAGTCAAATACCTAAAATGAAGTTAGCTTAAGTTAGCCATGACATTATAGCAAAAAAAGTTGCACCTACCATTCTTTATGCAACTTTAAATGACCAACAAAGTTGGATGTTGTTCCATCGGCGTCCGTGATTTTCTTTTTGCATGTTCTACATGTTGCTGTGCGGTTTTTTTCTACTACTTCGTAGTTTGTGAACACAAATGCGATCACCTTTGGTTGCTGTGTTCTGCAGAGCTGAATGGACGGTTGGCCTCTTAAATTTTTTAAATTTTTGTTGTTGTTTTCAAATCCGACTAATTTGATTGGCTCTTCGCGGCTCTGGCACACATAGAGACGGATTTCGCTTGTTGATACGGGATGAGTGAAATAATTTAAACCGGCACAATTTTGAAATTATAGATGTTTTAAACTTTATTTATTGTGTAATACAGCAAGTCTTTGTCAAGTAAACAGGTTCAAGTCCGAGTCAAGTCCCAAGTCTGTGGCCTTCAAGTATAAGTCAAGTCAAAGTCTTTGAGCATTATTTCAAGTCAAGTCTCAACTCGTGAAATTAATGACTCGAGTCTGATCGAGTCCAAGTCATGTGACTCAAGTCCACACCTCTGATAGACTCTATCATATTTGTAGTTAGATCTGTAACAAATTGTTGACAGTTTTTTACGCCTTCAGAATAATGGTCAAATCCATATTATGCTATTCACTAAAATGTTTCCTTTTGCGTTAGGTTTTAATGGAGCAGAATTTTCAAAAATTGGCCACAATAACTTTTCATTATTCCTTCCATAGATGAGGCCTTGAAATATCTAGGCCAAATGGAAAATCCTATCCTAGGGGGGTAGATTGTTTAGTTTTAAGACAGCTTTGTTGCTCCGTACAAATAATAAACTCAACCTAAAACATCAATTCAATCATCCTATCTGTTGCAAAATCTTTCAAAGAAACGCTGTACACTTTAATTTTGTCAATGTTACATCCAGCTTGTGAGTTATAAGCCAAAAAACCTTTCTTTTTTTTCTTACCACAGTGCCACCTACACTCTAAAAAGTACTACAGCAGTGATGCTGATTTGAAATACTTTATTTCACTGGTTTGGCTAAAAATAATATATTTATTCGTCTAATGTATTTTTGCCTCATATGGTTAACTCAATATTAATAAATCAGAGTCTAAAGAATAAGTCTCCATCAGTCAAAAGAATAATTCTTCATCAGTCTAAATGCCTTCAATCACGTTCACGTCTCCTTTGCATCTGGTTGGAACGTTGCTCTGTGACGTCAGCAACGTCAAGCTCACAGCCACTTCAATCCGCACAGCCAACGCCAACGGTGACGGAGGTTATACTTGCCGGAGCCCGCCATCTCTTCCGTGTTGCAATTTTACCACGAGTTCTAAAGGTAAGAATTCATCCAAGGACAGTATTTTATGCCTCAACCATTCCTCTTTAACTGCATAAACTTGAAAGTACATTTAGTTCATCGTATTATTTGATAGAAGTAATGCTAACTGTGTCGGTGGACATGTGCGTTAGCAAGATATTTTACCTCCGGTCTGTGTTTAACTTCATTAGCAGATACTTGAACCACTATATAAATGGTTAGTGGCTGTTGCTGGCTAGAAGTTCGACTATTTTTAAACATGTATGTGTAATCAGTATGCTTTAGCTAGTTAGTTACCGGCTTGCAGGGCTAGCAAGCAATGTTGCTCAGCAAGTTCTGTGTGAACATTTTGTTGTCGGTTTAGTTAAAAATATTTTATTTTTGTTGTGTAATTACTATGTTTTGGCACGTCACGCAGTGTTATGTAACGTGTCTTGTTGAGTATGTCACGTTTTTCTCGGTCACGGCGTGACACAGCGTGCTAACATTAGCTATATTTGAATATCGGAATCGCCGCAATGGTTTTTTATTGACCGCTCTTTTGACCAATTGGGAGCCTTGGGAGACATTAGGAAAATTAACCCCTGGTTACCAGTCGTCTTTATCATCAATATATTTGGCTTCCTTGATTAACACAAATGATGTTAAGAGCTATGGCTTTGAGAAAGTGTTGGACCCATTAATTAATGATCTGTGTATATTGGAACAGCATGGAGTTTTCATTGCAAAGTTAGGTAAAACCTTAAAGGGACCTGTACAGTGTGTGGTATCAGACAACCTTGCAGCTCACAGTTTAGCGGGCTTTGTTGAGAGTTTCTCTGGAACCTATGTATGCAGATACTGTACTGGAGAAAAGCAGAAATTTAAGGAAAGTGCAGTTTCTACTGGAGCGTTTTGTGTAAGAACTGAGGCGATTCACTCAGATCAGCTCCAAACTCTTGCAGAAACTAAATCAGGGAGTTACTTTGGTGTTAAAAAAACTTGTATTCTGTCTCAAAAGCTTTCTCACTTCAAAGTGACCACTGGCTTCCCGCCAGATATTCTTCACGACATATTTGAAGGAGTTGTTCCTGTAGAGATTGCTCTCTGCCTTAAGGTTTTCATTTCAAAAAAATATTTTACTTTATCTGATCTGAATTCAGCTATTCTTAAGTTTGATTATAAGTGGTCTGACAAAACTAACCGCCCACATATTGTTCCAGCCACATATGCGTGTAAGGGAACAGTTGGGGGTAATTCTCATGAAAATTGGAGTTTATTAAGGTTTTTGCCATTTTTGATTGGTCTGAGAGTTCCAACTGATGAACCATTCTGGCAAATACTGACAGACTTGAAAGACATAGTAGACATTGTAGTTTCACCATTTCAAACTGAGGAGTCCATAGCTTATTTGGAGTTTAAAATCACAGAGCACAGAGTAAGATATCTGGAACTGTTTCCAGATTCAAATCTCATCCCAAAGCAACATTTCTTAGAGCATTATCCCCAGCTGCTCCGTAATTTTGGACCACTAGTGGCATTATGGACGATGAGATTTGAAGCAAAACATAGCTTCTTTTAAAGAGTTGTAAGGCACACACATTGTTTTAAAAATGTGCTCCATTCTATGTCAGAGCGACATCAGTTTCAGTTGGCTCATCACATTTACACATGCAGCTTCCGAAGACGACCTGTTGAAGTATCACATGTTACAACACTTCCTGTACATCTTCTGAAAGATGATATTGTAACTGCTGTAAAGCACAAGTATCCAGATCTGGAAAATGTTTGTTTGGCAAAAAGTGTTGTACACAATGGACACAACTATAGGATTGGCATGATTGCAGCACATGGATCACTCGCAGGACTACCTGACTTTGTTGAAATAGTCCAAATAATTGTTGTTGCCGATAAGTTAAATTTCATTTTAAGGAAGCTCTCTAGCTGGTACCGTGAACATTACAGAGCATATGAACTGCAAGCAGACTCCACAAAGAAGGTGGTGCTTCTTGAAGTAGCAGAACTGACGGATCCATACCCACTCATTGACTACAAAGTTGGGGGAAAGCGGCTGGTTACTGTAAAAAGATATATACATGTATAAGGTTAGTTGATGACTAAAGCAAGAAACAAGACCTCTCTTTCAATTATGTTAATATTTTTTTTAATGTGTTTTTCAGTGTATCGTTAACATGGCTGGGAGTACATCTGCAAGGCTCCTAGTTGTCCTGAGCGAAGAGAACTCCATGAGAATGGTACTTCCAGGTGGAATTCCTGAATCCCTGGAGGAACTTATCAATGACGTTAAAAGAGCGTGCACATTGTCTGGCAGGATAAGGCTCCAGTACAAAGACACTGACTTTGGTGAAATGTTTGTCAATTTGGCCTCTACTGCGGAAATTAAGGACCTTAGCATTGTCAAAGTCATTCAGATGGATGACCACCCCATTGGTTCTCCCATTAGTGCCTCGGGGACCAGCTCAAGTTCATCCATTCAGGGTCGTGATTCTTGTTGTGTAGGATCTTCTGGTATAGACAGCACAATAATACTAGACAGGTCACCCTTGTCACTGAGAACCATACAGTGGCCGAAGGAGTTCCCTATTCCACGCTTTTCTCTTGAGACAGAGATTCAGCTGCAAAAAGGAAATTCAGAGTACAACACAAAAAAGCTCAGACTGGCAATTGGCTCAAAGCTGTTGTCAGATATTTTGGGAAAACTGGCTGAAGAAATCTTCAAGTACAAAGCCTACCCTAAGAATGAGGACTACAGTGAGGTTGCTCAAGCTTTAATAAAGAAACATCCCTGTCTCAGCGAACCGGGTTCCTCCAGTGCCTTCTATGGTTGGAAACAAAGGCTCAAATTTAAGATGGCCAACTACAGGACACAGCTCAAAGTCCATGGGACCCCTGAAGTAGTTGTGAATTCCCTGAAAGTTAAGGCCCCACACAGTGCCTTTCCTGCAAAGAAGGTTAAGCGACCAAGACGAGCTGAGGTAAACTACTACCCATCTCTGCCGTGTGATACATCTCCAGAAACCATGGAAAAAGAGAGAGAATTTCTTCTAACAGAAGTGAAGAAACGAGGTAGTAGAACAATTGTTGCTCAGAAAATGGAACAGACATTTGCCTTCAGAAGACAGGAAGTTATTGATCAGGAGACAACAGTGGATGAAGTCCGGACCAGATGGCCTGCACTGTTTCAGATAACTGAGGTACATTTTATGCAAAGAGAAATTTAACCCTCAAGTAACCCCTTTACATTTTGTGACTTTCATGATCCTACAGGTGGGCTGAGTCCTAAGTTTGAGTTCCAAACTCAGGCCCATTGCTGCATGCCCCCTCCCTACCCCCTCCTTAAAACAATAACTGCTGTCATTCCAGGTCAATGCAGAAATCCTGCGAATCACTACCATTCCTCTTGAAGCAAAGTTTATGGCTCAGCTAGATCGCCATGCTGGCAGACTGGTTGAGATCATCGGGAGAAAGGCAGGAGCTGTGCGGCAGAAAACCAGCAGATTCTTGAAGGCTTTGAACGAGGTAAATTATTAAATGATACCGGAAGCATGCACACCCAATAGGTTGTACAGGTGCAGGACATATGAAGCCCACACATTGTAAATTGACCTCCTCAGTGTTGAACGTTGATCGAAGAACAATAAACACTCATGAGAAAATTTTATGGTGTGCAGCATTGATGTGCAGACAGCGGTTAGATAGATAAAACTTTAACCCCTTGATGCCTGTTGTTGCAAATTTGTGACAAACCTTCTTGGCTTTTTATTTATTTTTAGCAAACTGATTTATATTATCCATTTGCGTTTACTCCCTCTTATTTATATATTTTTTTATATTAGTCATTTGTAATTATTAAATGTTTATTTATTTTTAATCTTTTGTTCTAGTGTTTTTTCTTATGTGCAAGAGATTGCTGCAAACTTTTATTATCTGTAAAGCAAGTTTGTGCTGCTTTAAATAATGACAAAGGATATCCTGCAGAAAATTCTTAGCAGAAACCAACAAAGATGTGGTCCTGTGTTTTGGCCGTGAAACTTGCTGGGGCACAATTAGCAGGAGGCAGCCGCCACACAAATTTGAAGGCAGGAAAAATCCTGGGATCACTAAATCAGGGGAAATAATTGTGAGTGTAGCATTTACGCCGATGTGGGGATTCACATGATGTGAAAGCCGATCTGTGCATCACTAGTGTGCAGACTTGATACCTTTTTCTTTAATTTGAGTGTGTGAAATCTTTCATGTCAATGTTTTTACATAGACTGTTGACATCCACACCCGAAGAGAGAACGTCCTGAAATCCCTGACGATCTACCTCGGTGAAGATTTTGAATGTCTCATCAAAGAATACCTGGTAATTGCTGATTATACTTATAGACTGAAATGATCATACTACTGGCCGCATTTTGAAGATGGTGTATAGTCCCAGCCTGGTAAAACTATCCTGTCACATACCTTTAAATTTCATGTCATTCTTTAGAGCAGTCTGGACTTCTACCCACCTGCTTTTATTCTTAACTTTCATCTTTAAAATTTAAGTTTTATATTTGACCATTAACATTTACATATTTGCATGTTAGGTTTAAAGGAACCATATGTAAGAATTGGGTAACATCATTATTTCAAGTTATTATTAAATGGTGCTGATATATTAAAGGTAGAGATGTGCCAATCATGGTTTTTTTGCCTCCAAGTCATTTGATTTTGAGTATAGGCCGATACAGAGTCCCGATCCGATACTTCTATAATACTTTAAAAATATAAGAGCAAAGAAACAGATACTGGACAACCCTTAATTTTTTTTATTCTTTTCACCTCTTGAAAATACATGTTAGTGAATCTCACAGTTTACAATAGTGATGTTGCTGTCGTCTCCCTTGAAATTGGGAAACTGCTACATAAGACTACTACGAACTTACTCACTCTTTCCTTACTCAGGCCCCATCCACACTACTGCGTTTTCGTTTAAAAACGGAGACCTTTTGCTACGTTTGCACCTCCCATCCACACTAAAACGGCAAAAACGGAGACCCAAAACGGAGAAGTTTAAAAACGCTGCCGACCCCGTTCTTCTTTTTGAAACTCCGGAGGGCGTTTTGGTGTGGACATCTGAAAACAGAGGACTTTAGAAACGATGACGCAACAGATCACACTCTGCTCTATGATTGGGTGTCCTCGGTCATGGCGTATCCTTCCCTGATTCGTCAGCCACCCGTCACATGACCCGTCCCCGGAAGATAACATACAAAAACAGCCTGGAGTACATTACGTTAGAAACAATAACATGGATAACGGAAAATCTCTGGCCTTCGACATGTTTAGCAGGTACATTAGCTTGGCTACTTTCGTCAAATCTGAGGAATGGTCAATCTGTTTCCTGTTTATACCGGCGCACTCATGCCCAGTGTTGGAGAATGGTCACGTGATCTGCGTTTTCAGTCGTTTTAATGTGGACGGAGATCAATTCTAATACGCAGGGAAAACGCTAGTGTGGACGGAGACCGTTTTCGTTTTAATGCTTTTATGCTTAAAGGTGTGGTCATTAGAAACCATGTTTCCCTTTCCCTGTTTAATGTGCATTTTGAAGATTCACATTAGAAATTAAGTAATGGAAACGCCTTTTAATAAAAAAAAAAAAAAAAACATCTGATTTGCTAACGTTTTTATGCTCGCTTGTGGTGGATTTTGATTTATGCGAAAAACGGTTAATGTGCATAATCTGAAAGTGAAACTTATTTCTCAAATTAATTCTGAAGTATTGCATGTTCAAGCCACATGACTGATCTGATCATTTCTGCTGCAGACGTCTTCTGATTTACTTCATAACATGAAAACATGACTGAGACCTCTGTGCGTGCATATTCATGTGCCATAGGTGGTGTACACCATGGTACTTTTTTTTATTAACAAAAAAAAAACTGCTTGGAAGTAGGTAAATGCTGCTCAGTATAGCAGTCAACCATTAAAACTAAAGAAGAAAATATGCTACATTTAGAACTGGGTAACTTGTGCTTTTGTAAATTTACTTTACAGGATGTGAATGGAGTTGAGGCTGAAAAAGAACTGGAGCAAGAGTCCATGGCGATATTTGTCATCCATCCAGAAGGTGACCCTGATGTTCCACCGACAGATATTGGTATTGTTATTGATGGCGTCACCGTGCTGGAAAGCTTGCCCTCTGTTGCATCTGCCTGGGTCTTACTGTTTGGGTTCATATATGCTCTGAACTTGAAATACCCCAAGGCACTTGAACGCACCTTTGAGTTCATCCAAAAAGTTCTAATGGAGCTTGATCCAAGTGGGATGAGTTGCAAAGTGCGGGGACTGAACACAAAGCTGCTGTTTCCAGAATAAGCAGTTGCCTTGTCGAGAGACTAAATTGTATTGTTAAGAGGTTTTGAAGGGCTAGAGTTCAGTGACTTCAATGCAGTCTGGAATAAGTCCGGTATTTTACACATAAAGCCCATTTTTCCGATTGTTTGATGAAATCGAACGATTTTGATTGAAATTTGGACACATGCTGCTGGAACGAGCTTTTACGGTTTGGGTGCTACCACAGAAACCGTAAAAGGTTGTTCAAGCAGCATGTGTCCAGATTTCAATCAAAATCGTTTGATTTCATCATAAACAATCGGAAAATAGGGCTTTAAGTGTTAAATACCAGACTTGTCCTTTAATGTGTTTGGTATTTTTTCTAAAAGTTCTATAATGTTGTAAACCAAGAGTTGCTGTTTGTGAAATCTGTGGTATGGATCATCTGTAATTTTATCAGACAGGATCTTAAAATACTGTAAGAACTAGGGATGTATATAGTTATGATTTTATCGATACCGATACCAATAACGATATTGTTTATCGATGCCGATATTTATCAATACTCTTATTGATACAACATAATTTAGAGGTAAACGATAAAGACTTTACAAGTTATTGAAAGATTAAACTTTTTTTAAATTCCTACACCAAAGATCAAAACGGAACATGAGCTATTCTTAACATTAAATGCTACAGAAGATAACAGAAAAAATAGAATATCTCTGAAGCAATTTTGATTGCTACCAGACTGCCTGCTCCCAAGAGAGTGGCAGCCATTTTACAAAAACCAACCACCTGTGGGATTATCGTCTGTAGGATGGAAATGGAAGAATTATAACTATGTGCTGAATAAACACTAATGGTAATATGTTGCCTTTGTGCTTAGAGCACTGGCAGGAATCAAAACGTACAGAAACGGAACAATTCAGACGGGGGCACTTCTCCAGCAGCATTTGGCCCTAAAAGTTTTTGTTCAGATAAAACAACATATTCATTTTCTCAGGCTGCAACCGAGACCTCTGGACAGAGTATTCTCGTTTACATTGAAGTGGGGAGGGTGTAGCTGATTTAATCCGGCGCAGTTCGCCATAGTGTTTATAAGTCGGCATGTGCGCTGTTTCTGTGTTTTTAACCAGAGTACCGTTAAGATTTGGCACCGCTACCAAACGATACCGGTACTCGGTATACATCCCTAGTAAGAACTAGTTGCTGATTATCCTGGTTATTCAGCAGAAATGTTTTAGAGCACTTGTTTTAAATACAAATGTTAGTTACAAGGCTAGTTGTTTTAAATAAGCCTGTTTTTATGGTAGAAAATCTTTGTGTTCTACAACAATCAAAATGTATGGCCAGTAACAAATAATAAATTTGAATTTGACACTTGTACTATGTTTTTTGGTTGTCATTACAGTATGAACAATTTGAAGCAAGTAAGTTGCCATTTTCATGAAATGTATTTATTTGTTGAACATGGAGCATGTTTTAAAAGGGTTAAGAAAAAAAATAATTTTCAATTATTATTGTTACATGAATTGGAAAACACTGTTTTGTTTGATCAAAATAGTAAGGTCTTGTTGAATAGAAAAAAAGTAATTTGATAGAATTAAAAGTAAACATGTTACATTGGGTTCAAAATAATTTAATAGTTAGTCTCACATTAAAAATAAGTTGGTCTAAATGGAAAATTAAGATTTTCATTAATTCAAATATTTTAGATGTAATTAAAGATAACAAATTGATTCAATTAACTTTTTTTTGTTTAAGTTGTTCTGAATAGACATTTTCAATTTTCATTAATTAAATAAAATATGTTTGATGGAATTTAAGATAAAAAATTGATTCAATTAATTTTTATTTAGTTTTTTAAGTTGGTCCGAATAGAAATCTTTGATTTTCATCAAATAAATAAAAATGCATTGAATAGAATTGAAAATAACAATTTCATTCAATTAAATGTTATTTATTTCAATCAAATTAATTTTATTTGATGTGACCAATTGAAGAGCTTTTTTTAAGTTGATTCAATGTTTTACTTTTTTCAGTGTACGGGTGTACCCCATGATTATCTGTATCTGAGTAGCAGTGTGGGTACTGGACTCCGATATCCAAAAAATATTTTCTACAGTCTTATGGTCTAGCCTGCAGAATTTGTTCCAGCACAGAAGAAAAATAATAATAATGTCAAAACATTTGAAAAACAATAGGGTTCCCTGCTCCTCTGGAGCAGCAGAACTGGCCATGCCTGTCATGACTGGTTCTGTTGCACTGCGGGCTTGGAATCCTAATAAATGGCATACACCCAATAAAAATCCACCTATAACAAATTACTAAAAATAAGGTAATAATCAACTAATAAAAGGGCAATTAAACAAAAATGGTGTTTGTGAAATGTATGTAAGTGCTGTTGAGTGTATTTTTCCTTTTTACCTGATTTCTTGTTCAGTACCTGTGCAACACATTTAAAACTGGACATGTATTTAGCAGAACGGCAGTGAGATTATTCCTATATACCTAAATTTGACAGGACAAGCAGGGACTTTGATGTCCTATGTTTCAGACTGTTTCATCTGTGGTGCTTTCCTGTTGACTGCAGGATAGCAGATGTCATGTTTCAGGACACATGCCATCTGTGTTGGCTGATAGCAACTAACAAGATTTCTAAATGTGTTCAAGCTCACATCACATGCGTTGGCTTGGAGCTTCTGCGAGTTGCCGTTGCCAAGTCCAGCTTTTCAGCGCTTCATTTCCGAGCCTTTGTGATTTTCTTTGTTGGTTAGTTTTGGCTCATTTTTCCTTCTTTCACTTTCAGCAGAAGATTCTATTGCAAAGCCTGAGGAAGTTCTCGCTGTTGTTGCTCAGAAGGAGTTTTTGAAACTATACCCAAACCAGCTATGTAGGTCAAAAATGCCTGTCTCTTTTAAGGTTTAGTGACGAAATTGCCCTTTATTTCATAGTGGACAAAGCAGAAATGGGCAAGACGTGGGGAAAGACATTCGGCAAAGGTCCATAAGGACTGAGGCCTCTGTACGAGGGGCGCCTGGACTTACCACTATGCTACCCAACACACCTAACTGTCTTTTCTTAAAGGAGACATGTCATGAAAGATCCACTTTTTTTCACCCTTAAATAATTGTTTGAGTATTTTGAGTGTTTAAGAGTGCAGACAACTTCAATGTGTTCTTTCTCAGGGCTATGTATAGATATTTATATACTTTTTGGGTCATATTTTTCGGTCTGTTTAGTTTTCTCTATTCACTATCACGTTTTTTTGTCTATTACATCACAATATTTGCTGTGGAAATGCCAAATAAGGTTACGGACGTCCGGGTGACCAACTTCGTGAATCCGCTTGTTTTTTTCGGTCACGATTTTGTAATCCAATTTCAGTAATGCCGAAGTTGCAAGTGGAGAGGTCTAAATGGTCGGTTGTTGGGTGTATCAACCCACACAAATCCTTACATCGCCCCCCAGCATCGGAGCCTCTACGAAGTGCTTGGTTAAATGTTATTTTCCATGGAAATGTACCGATATAAGTGGGGAAGGTTCTCCTTGTCTGTGCGAAGCACTTTAAGGACGAGTGCTTCAGAAACCCCAGTAACAAGAGGTATTAGCAGAAAGAGTCCTTCTGATTGAGGGATCAGATCCTTCTCTCCATGGAAACAACAGACAAAGCAAAGCAGTAAGTACCAAATAATGTTAAAATGACAATTTTTTTTATTGTAGATAAGAATTGTGTGTTGATCTGAGTCCTGGACATTATTTTGATAGTAGCAGCATTTTCTGTTCTGCTTCTGTTAGCCTGTGTGCTAGCTTTTCGCTGTTTCCCTGAGGATATAACTGTATTGTAATGCTTTTAATAGACTAATTTGGCTATGTATTTGACATTTTTGGTTGTATGGTTAAAGGTAATGACAGTGTCAGGATTATTTGGAAGTTATTAAATGGCTAAGGTGGTGACACAGGAACTTTGGGCACGTTATTGTCCCTTGTGGGACAATAAAGTATTATTAAATTCAATTCAACAAGCTGTCATTTTCCAACACTGGCTGTCACACCAAACCCCAGATTCGCTCAAACAGCTTTCCATAAAAACTCTCCAACCCCATGATAAAAGTATAGGATAGTGAAATATTGTAACTGCAATACTACAAATATGTTTCAACAAAAGGCATTTAGCCAAGTAATGTGTCAGTGTTGCTAATGTTCACTTTTGGGGTCACACAAAGGGTTTTGATGTCGGAAATAACACATCAACTACTCCGTTTGTGCAAACACATGCGTCCTTGTCCTCCACATCAGTAAAGCGACAGTTTTTGTCTGATATTGAGGAAGAAATGACATCAGTAAAGAGACCCTGTGTGGAGCAGACTAAAATGGGTGATGACACTTTAGAGGGCAGCTCTACCATGAAAATGCAGAGCCCACTGGATCCCACATGTGACCCTGAAGACTCCATAAGTGCTTTGTCAGAGATGCCTGAACAAATGTAAGCAAAACTATTCCAGCAAATATTCTCTGCAGATGCCATTTAGGAATTAGTTGTAGATTCTATGTACATTTTTTGTGTTTTTATTTTATTTTTTTATAAAAAATTTTTTTTTACATTCAATACAGCATCGACCCAATGACACCAGCCTCCAGAACATCGACCTACATAGTATATGAAAAGTGCCTTTTGGAACGTTTTGAGGCATGTCCTGTGTGTCAACCATAGACTGTAAAAAACAATGGACTAACCCTCGTTTACGTCACCCATAGGTTTCTGAAGAGCAAAAATTAAGCCAAACTGGGCCATCTTGTCCTAGTCACTTGCCTCGTCACTCTCAGAAACTCCAAAAATGGGCAAAGAGGTGGAGCTGACAGTGGCACTGTAAGGCTGGGGGCGGAGGGTTAACGCTCTGAGCCGACATAGCTACAAGCTAAGCTAGGATAACTTTAGACCTAGAAATATATCGATTGGGGAAGGCATATCAATGTAACAATACCAAATGGGTCGGGTGAGTACGCCCTAAAATGGATGTATTTCCATTACCATCGGTGGAGGGTTTAGCTTATTACCAGCATTACGAAGGCTGGAGAGCCTGCTCACCTCAAAGAAGATTCTGAAGGGTGTAGAAAAGCTCTGCCCCCACCTGCAGACTTCCACTGTGGAAGCTTTCCACAGTGTAATTCTGCACTTGTGCAGGTAAAGAGATGCATTCATAACTTTTTTCCTATTTTCAAAATATTGTGTTTATATAAGTTCAGTTTTAAATGTACCACTTCAAACTAACAAACACAATTGTCTTCTACTACCTTTTATCAGGCTTTACCTGGCAGCACTGCATTTCAATGAAAATGCTCAACGTCAGCAAGCTACTACCTCATCAGGAGTACCCATGTTCAGAATGTCTTTCGCCAAATTCAAGAAGGGAGAAGGAACAGCTAAGCCTATCAAAACACCAGAAACCTTCAGTAAGTCTTACTGCATTAGTCACTACTAGTATGCTTACTTTGTTTCAATAAATCCAAATCATATCAGTCTTAATAGTTTAATAATAATTTAATACACAAACATGATGCAAACCTGCATGAAAACTTAACACAAATAAGTGTAAGATCACGACAAACAGCAGTGCAAAAGAACCAACCTCCCAATATTTCCTAGTAAACAAATGGAATTGTTAAAGTTATTATCTTTCGTTGCAGATTACGTGGATGACATCATAGAGCTAGTGTTTGAACAGGTCTTCCACAACCCAACTCCATATTTAGATGAGGTTGAAAAGGTCTACATCTCAAAAACCCTCTCATCTCAACATCCACGACCAGACAAGTCAACAGTGGTTTCTTTTCCTCTGATTTTGCCGCTGTTGACCACGTTTAACTACAGACGGTCAAATAGCGCTCAACACTTCCCCCTACTGGTTACTCTCAATAGCGTTTGTACATATGCCGGTATGCCGTTTGGTTCTTGTTTGACATTTTAAAGCCGATAAACTTTTTAAACTATAGACAAGGCTCCTCTTTTTTGGAATTACTTCATCAGAATTAATTGCTCCTGTCAGCAGCTGTACTTAGTTAAAAATGTTATTTTCTACAATATGTTGAAGAGCGTGTAGCAGTGAAATCGGTCCTGGCTGAAACACTACCTCTCATTAAATGTTCTGGAAGTTGTCAGCGCTGTTCACCGGTATAGGGGTATATAAAAAATTCATATCATAACGAAAATAAACACCGGTTTTGGGTATGAACCGGTATACCATCCAGGGCTAGGTAACAGTAACGAGGAATACAGACCAAAGCATTGCGGTTCTACTTTATATAGACCATAAGTGAATGATTTATCTGTGAAAAGGATGGACTTAAAGCATGATACGTGTCCTTTAATGAAAGTATACTGAACTGAAATACTAATCCTTTCAGTACATGATTTGTTGTGTTTGTGTCTTCAGTGCAGCACAATATTCCCAGCTTTCAGAGTCAGTCTGCTGTTTAGACTGTGGGACACAGAGTAAGGAAAGATCTTTACTGTCATGTCAAACTGTCCTTGAGCTAAACAACTTATCTACTGATGTGCATATGACTTTAAGTGACTGTGAATCTAGATGGGTGAATCTGACATCTGGTGTATAAAGCATAAATCTATAAGACCTTGTCTCACTTGAGGTTTAATTCTCATCTCAAAAATAGTCATGGGAAACTTATAATTTCAAGATTTCTTTACAATGTTTTAATGCTAACAGGGAAAGAGATTAGGCTGCATTTTTTTCTTAGTAATCGGAACATGTTAACTGAAAGGGAAAGATGATAAGATCTTGATATTAAGCTATATACCGATGACTTCTTGAGGCAGAAAAGCAGCAAGCCAAGCCCTTCATCATCTTTAGTTAGACTTAATATGAACAGGACTTTTTGGCTGAGAAAGTCAGGTTTTAAATGTACTTTTACAAGCTAAATAAGGAAAAGTAAGGACCGTGCAACATAAAACTGGAATTAAAAAGCTCTCTGTTGACAATGTATCTTTGCAGAAATATGTTTGCATATATTGTGAACATTTTGAATCTTCAGTTTGGGGTTATTGCAATCAACAAATGTTACCAAAGTTAATTATGTAAAGTGTTATGTTCATGTTGATTCTCAGTCATCCAGGACATGATAGTCTTGAGAGTTTAAATGAAGGCAATTAGACTTTTCTTCTTGTCTTGAAAACATTTCATCTCTCATCCAAGAGGCGTCTTCAGTTCTGAAAAGTCTGGATTGGGAGTATTGGATATATAAAACTTAGATTTAGGGTCATTAAGGCTCACTGATGAGACTATTGTATTCCTAATGAGGCTATCACAGTTGCATAAGCTCTAAGCAATGTTGGTAACAGTGAAACAACCGTAATTACGTTGTTTGTTATGTTATTTAATGTTGTTTTGGTCACCTGCCTTAAGGTGTGAGTATCTGTGAAACTTCTTAGTTAAACAACTCAAGGCGTCCACTTCTTTGTAACTATGTTCACTTTGTAGAAGTTGTTCTTTTACTTGAAATATATATTTCAAGTACAAGAACAACTACAGGCAAAACCGCTGATGGGCTAGGGGAGCATTGAACTCATTTAAGGGGTTGCCATCCAGTCACTTGTATGATGAGGACACCTGGGTCAAAATCTAAGCCAAAGAAGTGGAAGCATTTACGGAGCACATCAATTTAGTAGACCATAATGGCAGGTTTAGTAGAGAAGAAGATGAGATACCCTCTCTGGACTGTCTTGTACATATGGAAGGAGATGGCAGCCTCACCACGGAAGTCATTAGAAAAACCCACACATACAGACCAATACCTACTTTTTGACTCACATCACCCACTGGAACATAAGCTATCGGTCATCAGCACACTACAGCATCGAGCCAAACGTACCCCCAAAGAGAGAAGGAAAGAACAAGGAACGTGGACATAAGTTTGGGGTGCACTCACTCTTCATGAAGATACCTTAATTGGGCTCCTGTCAAGGCATTGGAGGAAGTCCAAGAAACCGTAAGCACAGGCCAGTGCAGCGGAAGGACAGGAATACGCGTGGGTCAGGGACAGGAAAACAGTTATCCCATATGTGGCGGGAGTTTCTGAAAAACTAAGATACTAAGGATATTTTCTAAACACAACATTCCAGTGTATTTTAAAGCTGGTAACACTCTCAGGCAAAAACTGGTTCATCCCAATGACAACCCCCCCCAACACAAGCTCAGTAGGCGTGGTATATACAGACCAGTGCTGCAAAGAATGCAACTACACAAAAGGATGGCTAATCACAGAAGACCAGACTCATCAGGCCAAAACTCAGCAATCCATCCATATCTAAAGGTCAAAGGTCACTCTTTTGAACACAATAATGTACGGATATGAGATAGGGGAGACAGATGGTTTGAGAGAGGAGTGAAAGAATTAATCTCTCTGAAACAGATGAAACCAACTAGAACAGAGGAGGTGACCTCAGGTCCCCCCTCTCCAACACGAAGAAATCAGCTTTGAGTTGTTTAACTAGGAAATTTCACAAAAACTCACACCAAGGTGAACATGATTTTTTTAAGTGTTTTTTTAGCCAATGGAATTTGAGTTTCTGCCTTGTCAGCTGTCAATCAACTTGCATGTGCATCGCACAAACCTTTGATAACGGGGCTGCGCACACCGTCATCATGGAAAGAGTGTCAGTTATGAAAAACTCGTTCTCTAATCGTTTCTGCACCTATGTGTAATCCCACCTGATCCTCATTCCCTCTGTGTATTTAAGCCCTTCTCCTCTTCTCACTCCCTGTTCGGTTCATACTGTTTCTTCCTGCTCTTCCATGTTAATCTGTTGCTGTGGCATCTCAGCATCTGAGGCAAATGAGGCAGAGTCCGAGCAGAGGTCGCTGTGGAGCTCTATGCTAGGCATGCTTGAAATAATCAGTAGAATAACATTGTCTTTATATTGTCTTATTTTATGAAGACAAATTCTTTTATCAAGAAGATACTGTTATAAACATGAATGTATAACTAAGTCTTTGCCAGAATACTGACAAGCTGAGTAGGGAAAATCTTCTTAAGCAGTGAATGGGACCAGCCCATCAAAATTTGTTTAAAAGATTAACAATACTGATATGAGTACATTAGAACGGTATCGGTGCAATTAAAAGCCTTCAGTTGATCCAAAATGATGCAGAAAGAGTTCTGATGAATATTAAAAAGAGAGATAACATTTCTCCTGTTTTGGCTTCTCTCCATTGGCTCCCTGTTAAATCCAGAATAGAATTTAGGATCCTCCTCCTAAAAGGTGTGTTCAGACCGCCCAGCGCATCCAGGCAGCAAAACACTCAAATGGACGAAAGTTGATGCTTTAAAATTAGGACCGAGCTGTTTGCACACTTTGTAGTCGGCGTTGGTGCGTCGGAGCATCAAGTCAGTTTGTCAGGATGGAACCAGGGATTTCTCTGTTGTTTCTCTTTTATTTATGCACTTTCCCTCCCTCTGCTCCTCTCTACCTAGTAATGTGTATTTAGTACCGTAGTTGCCCTTAGTGGAATTGGCTAGTGTTCACTAACATAACAACAAAGTTCAAAGAAAATATTTAACTGCTTACCTCACACTCCAATATCCTTTGAATGCTACATTAGTACCTCCTGTTCCGTCTCTTCTACCTGCAGCTACTGCCGCCGGTCATCTCGCCCTCAGTCTCCCCTGCATTGAGTAGCTCTAGTCGAATCTCGTCACTGATTGGTTGCTGGCCTGAATTTGCTGCCAAAAAGTTCAATTTTCCCAACTTGACGCAGTAGCTGTGTGGACGCGCTGATGCCCGCTGCACTGACATGCATGACCAGCTGCCTGCCAGCTTGACGCAGCTTGATGCCCACATGCTGCTTAGGTACCATTTACTTTGTATGTAATCTAGCTATATGCTTAGACTGTTGGAGGACAGACTGACCACTTTTCTTCTCTCTTCTGCTTTCCTCTCCTACTACTCTCCAGACATATTTTTTATGCTGTTATTGTGATTGTTAACCCAGTTTTCTCTCAGTATGTTTCTCCCAATAGAAGCTCCACCTGTTCTGGTACACTGCTGAACTATAATGTCCCCTGCTGGATGGGGAACATCGGTCCAGATGATGCTCACAGTCCTCCATGCTGTCTCTTCTCTGTCTTCTCAGACCCCCAGACGGTCGTGGCAGATGACCGCTTGTACTGAGCCAGGTTCTGGTTCTGCCAGAGGTTTTTTCCTGTTAACGGGGAGTTTTTCCTCTCCACTGTCGCTACATGCTTGCTCAGTATGAGGGATTGCTGAGGAATTGCTTTGGTTGGAGTCTGCATGACTCATCGCAATCTGCTGGGATTCCTTACATAGAAAACTTTTAACTGATTGGAACGTTTGTATAATTGCGTTGAAATGACTTTTGCCTTGAGATGACATTTGTTGTGAATTGGCGCTATAAATAAAAGTGAATGGAATTGAATGCCTAATTTGAATAAAAATATATTGTGATATAAAGTGAGACAGACTGAGGGATGAAACTCCAGGGCTGAAAATGAGTCCCACTCCAGCCCTGGTCTGGTGTCCTCTAAATGTCGTTCCATTTCTGCCATCATGGTCATCCTCACCTTCTATAAACATCTTTACCTACATCTGCTTGTGGATCCATACAGCATACAGTCACCTGACATACAGTGCTCAGCATAAATGAGCTGAGTATGAATGAATTTGTACTTTCAAAAGTACAAATTCAATCAGTAGCTCAATGAACAAAAGAACAATTTCCAAACTTTTCACAAGGCTGAGTTTTGTTGAACATTCATTTAACTCCATAACATGGAATTAAGGTTAATAATCTAACTAAGATCACAAAATCTTCAGTTTTACTCAAATTTACTGAAGCAAAAATGAAAAAACCCAGCAACAAAACCTACTACATCTAGTATTTTGTATGAGCACTGTACCAAGTCTTCTAGGCATGGAATGAACAAGTTGGCGACATATTGTAACATCTACCTTTTTCCATTCTTCAAGAATAACCTATTTTAGAGCCTGGATGCTGGATAGAGAGGGATTCTCAACTCGTTGCCCCAGAATTCCCCACAGGTGTTCAATTGGGTTCATATCAAGAGACAAACTTGGCCATTCAATCACCTTCACCCTGTTCTGCTTCAGAAATGCAAAAGTAGCTTTAGATGTGTTTTTGGATCATTGTCGAGTTGGAAAGGTGATGGCAGCATCTTGTCCTTCAGTATAGAGCAGTACATTGTTGGGTTCATGATACCATCAATGAAATACAGCACTCATGCAGCCCCACAGAATGACACGGCCACCACCATGTTTCACTGTAGGCACCATGCATTTTTCTTTAAAATCCTCCCCTTTACGACACCATACAGTTTTTAAACCATTAGCTCCAAAAACAGTGATCTTGGTCTCATTACTCCAGAGTATAGAGTCCCAGTAGTCTTCATTTGTTCAGCATGGGCCCTAGCAAATTCTACGCACGCTTTTTTGTGCATTGGGTTTAGGAGAGGCTTCTTTCATGGATGATACCCAGCATGCCATTCCTCTGCAGTGTGCGCTGTATGGTGTCCTGGGAAACGGTCACTCCAGTTTGGCTTTCTACTGCTTTAGCTAACTGCAGTGAACTTGCATGGTGATTTTCTTCAACCCTTCTCATCAGAAGACGCTGCTGTCGAGATGTTAATATCTGTGTAATGGCCTGGACATCTCTGTAAGATGGTTGCACTTTCATCTCTCTTAATTTTTTGGATCCTTTTGCTACAGTATTTTGACTGATATGTAAAGCTTTGCTGATCTTCTTGCAGTCCCCACCTGTTTTTGTGTCAATAAATGATTTCCTTCCTCAGATTTGATGACATTTCTCTTCCATGGGTAACCATTACTGACAGCATGAAATGGGAAGGGCTTTTCTTTGTAAAATAATGCCCTTTTATTGTCACCTGTCTGCTGGACACCTCTTAAATGAATCATTAGACTCACCTGTGGTTGAATGCCTGTTAATTAGAATGTTGTAGTCTTAAGTGTGACTTTTATCCTAGGACTATAATTGAGATATTCCCAATAGGCTTGAATACATTTCTTAAGAGAATTTTTGTGTGTGCAAATAAACACATCTTCTTTACAATCAATGGCCCACATTTGTGCGAGTATTTAAAAGTATAGTATATCATAAAAAATTTTGATTCTGAAAGGAAACTAAAGGTTTTCTGACTAATGTACACAGTAAATCTTTGAGTGGAAAAATCTGGTGTTAAACAAAAAAGTCTCAAATGTTGCATTTCTGGGCCCTCATTTATCAAGCGTACTTACACACAGATCCGTACGTATGTCGTGCGTAGGAACAATTCTGTGCATTCTGTGGTATTTATCAATTTGTACTTGTGCGTAGAAAGGTTCTTAAATATATGTACAGTTTTGATTGTTTGTACGTACAGCATCTGCTGTACACCAAAGTTTCAGCTCCATGGGTGTTGTTACACTTATATATAGAAGGTTTGCAAACTGCAACGTGACAACTAAATGGTCCTGCTTATCAGTGAAGCATATTGTCCTTTTTTCCTTGAGTACTGAGAGCAGCAGAAAGCGTGTCTCCAATTACACGTGGCCACAAAAGAGTCAAATATGATGACTGGAACACCCTTTGTATTAAATCTTGTCCAGCTGTGGGCTGAGGGACGTTTTATTGTATTCAGTTTGATATTGAACCATTTTCTTTCTTAATTTCCAACAGAAACATCTCCCCTTTCTGAAAAGCATTTATTGTCTGTCACCTTTGTCCCAGGTGGAGTTATTATTATTTTTATTAGTTTCCCCTAATATTCAAAGATGTTCACGATTCCCACAGAAGTTAACATTAGCAAAATACATTATTCGCTACATTTTTTATGTCTGTAGAAATATAAGGGGTGTGTGCTGGGAGGTAGTAAGCAGAGAAACTGCTGATGGCAAAACTATCAGTAGTGAAATTAATTTGCATTTACTGACATTTTTTAGGTCTGTTTATCATGAATACTTTTTATTGCCCCACATATGTTTCACCTCGATATCTGTGTCAATGAAATTCCTTTTTTTTTGCTCTCTTGGCCATTATTTTAAGGAAGGACATGACTCAATGCATGTCACAGATGATGTGGTCCTACCAAATATGGTTAATTCAGGGCGTCTGTATGTAAATGACTAAACGGCCACGAGGTCCTGGGTACGCACAAGTGGGATTTATTAACATGATTGCAGAGAAGCGTGCTTACGAGTGGCCACCGCACATTTAATCAATCAGACTTTTGACTGTTCATGTGAACATTCCAAATTTCATTTGTCGGATAGAACAAAAGATAGTTTCTACGAATGTTTGATAAATGAGGGCCCTGGCGTCTCATTTATAAACGTTGCGTACGCACAATACGGGGCCTGAAACTGGCGTACGCCACTTTCAAAGCAAAAGTTGTGATTTATAAAAAACAGACTTGACGGGAAAATGTGCGCACCTGTACGCCAACTCTGACCTGTGCGTACGGACATTTTGGAGACGAGGGAATCGACGACGCAGTTAGTGAGGTGGTGAACTGCAGCCAGACTGCAGATTACTCCTCTCACACATATCATTTCACCTCACACCAAACATTAATTATGGATTCATGTTATTATAAACATCCAAACAAGCAATGATATCTATATTGTAGCTTAGCAGTGAGCTATAGCTCTTCTAAAAACATTTTTCAATATTAAAATAGATACATAAAATTTATCTCAAAACCTTAAACTCAGATAAAAGGGCCGGGACTGTGTGCCAATTAATAAATTGAATCATCTGCCGTCCCTGAGCGCAATAATGCCTGCAGTCTTGGATGGGATCATTAAAATGAGCAGGCAATACATCACGTTTCCATATACTGTGGGGGAGCAGGCCGAAATTAAGATGCAATTTGCAGCAATGTCCGGGTTCCCAAACATAATCGGTGCTATTGACTGCACCCATATTACTATAAGGGCCCCGTCCGAGGAAATTCCCCTCCCTCCTGGCGTACCCCCTCCCCAGCATGAGAACCCCGACCCACAGCCGCCTCCTCCTCGACAGGAAGCATTCACCCAGGGAGCAAGGATCGGCCAGGATGTACAATTTTTTTATTGTATCATTTAAGGTAGCAATGTGTCAGCTCGGGTGTACACGTACCCCCTCCAGTAGCAGACCCACTCTGGCGGTGGGAGGCAAGTATTTTTTTTTCTTGACTTTGAGGTCCGATCCCTTTTTTTTATTTCGGGTACCGTGCTGTCAGTTGCACTCACAGTCTGCACTGCAGACACCACATGCTGCTACTCACCGTTCTTTCTTTTATTTGTGACACCGCTGCTGTGTCCACCAAATAAAATGTCTCTTCTAGCCTCCACTTCACCCACTAGCACTTCAATCAACATCTCCGTAAAGTTTCTCTTCTTGTTTTTCTTTTGATGTTGCCATATTTCCCCTTTTCTTCATGTGCATCAATATTCATGTCCTGCTTTGTATTGACCTTTTATAGCCAGATGTGGGCGTGTTCAGGGCGGGATATGAGCCAAATTCACGTGCGCAAACTTCCAAGAAGACTTTGATTTATAAAGGGAAATTGATTACACCTGTGCCTAGGCATGGTTTTATAAATCAGAAATCGTTTTGGCGTACGCAAACTTTTTGTTTTGGTCGTACATACACTTTTAGTAGGGATTCTACGCAATGTTTTATAAATGAGACCCCTGGTGTTTATTTTTCAACTTTGACTCTTTGTTTAGTTAAACATTACTCCGTGGAAGAGTTGCAATTTGGAGACGTATTTGGAGGTGTTCAAGGGCCTATTTTACCTCAAACCAATGTTAGACTTAGTGTGACAGTAGGTGGTGGAAATGCAACTAGAAGTTGGATGCCACCCACTTTTCGAAGAAGAATAAGAAGAAGACTTGTGGCATGGTGTGAGCAGGATTAAGGACTTTGTGTATGTTCTACTTCTGTAAAACGTCTTTTGCATGTTTCTGCACTACAGGGATGTAACTTTTAATAGTGCTGCTGACTTGACTTTTTGCTGTATTTGCTGTAATACTGTAGAGATTGTTGTTCCATTTAATACACAGAGGCCTCTTGGACTGGATTTGGATTATTCTGAAGCGACAAGCAGTCAGTGCAGGTTGGCCAGCATTGGAGTGATAGTGTTATTTAAAAAACGAGCAGCAGCATTCTGAATGAGCTGTAGTCGGGCAATAGTTGATGAATTTGTCCCATATAAACATGAGTTAGAGTAATAAATCCGTGAGGAGATAAAAGCATGGATGACTGTCTAAAGATGATTTCTTTTTAGGATAGGCTTAAGCTTCGAGAGGCATTGCAAATGAAAAAAAAACAATTGAGAGACCAGAATGTCAAAATCAGACCAAAAATGAGACTACATTCCCCTTTTTTATATTTCCAGTTATTAGCCTGTGGTGTCTGGAGTATATTGCATGAATTTATGTTTAGCAGACCGTGGCATATACTTGAACATACACAAACTGTGCATGGAGTCTTAGATTTATTACTGAAATTCATCTTTGATATTGTCCCTGGTGGCCTTTTGGTGACTGTATGATGGAAAGAGAGGAAGGATAATAAATTGTCCCTAAGCTTTCATAACCAGGCAGCACTGTCACATCCGGTGAGTGAGTGAAGTTCTCATAACTCAACCTGTCAGTGTTTAAAATGGGTTTCATCCTAATGTGTGTGCACTGGTGATTCCCTGTTAATATTTCTCAACATCCAAGGATACATTGCCAATGACAGACTATCAAAGCCCTTCTCATTAAGGAAAAGAAGGGACACATAAGGACATTACTGGGATATAAAATTCAGTGGTATACCAGTAGGTTGTGTTCATGTACTAATTCTACATGTATTTTATGCAGTCAGATCAAAACAGGGACAACCCGATCAGTTGGGTCACGATTCCAGGTAATTTTACCTCGACATATAGAAGGCAGCAGTGGCTTCATGGATAACAAAATTCTGCCTTATAAAGCCAAACATCACCCTATTACTTTCTTGCAATAACCTCTACTCTGAGCTGCTTGGTGTCAATGCAGTTAAAGTTCAAGATGTTCAGAAATTTCTGAAGTATCTTTCAGAAGAGCCACGGGTTTTCCTGCATAATGCAGTGGACACTGACACTTGATGTGCAGACGATGAGACATACTTTAAAAACAAGTAGCTCATTGACGATTTTGATATTCTGATTGAGGGATAGTTGCTCATAGACTATGTTTGTTGAATCAACCTAATTTGTCGATATACACTACTGTTCAAAAGTTTGGGGTCACATTGAAATGTCCTTATTTTTGAAGGAAAAGCACTGTACTTTTCAATGAAAATAACTTTAAACTAGTCTTAACTTTAAAGAAACACACGCTATACATTGCTAATGTGGTAAATGACTATTCTAGCTGCAAATGTCTGGTTTTTGGTGCAATATCTACATAGGTGTATAGAGGCCCATTTCCAGCAACTATCACTCCAGTGTTCTAATGGTACAATGTGTTTGCTCATTGGCTCAGAAGGCTAATTGATGATTAGAAAACCCTTGTGCAATCATGTTCACACATCTGAAAACAGTTTAGCTCGGTACAGAAGCTACAAAACTGACCTTCCTTTGAGCAGATTGAGTTTCTGGAGCATCACATTTGTGGGGTCAATTAAACGCTCAAAATGGCCAGAAAAAGAGAACTTTCATCTGAAACTCGACAGTCTATTCTTGTTCTTAGAAATGAAGGCTATTCCATGCGAGAAATTGCTAAGAAATTGAAGATTTCCTACAACGGTGTGTACTACTCCCTTCAGAGGACAGCACAAACAGGCTCTAACCAGAGTAGAAAAAGAAGTGGGAGGCCGCGTTGCACAACTGAGCAAGAAGATAAGTACATTAGAGTCTCTAGTTTGAGAAACAGACGCCTCACAGGTCCCCAACTGGCATCTTCATTAAATAGTACCCGCAAAACACCAGTGTCAACATCTACAGTGAAGAGGCGGCTGCGGGATTCTGGGCTTCAGGGCAGAGTGGCAAAGAAAAAGCCATATCTGAGACTGGCCAATAAAAGAAAAAGATTAAGATGGGCAAAAGAACACAGACATTGGACAGAGGAAGACTGGAAAAAAGTGCTGTGGACGGATGAATCCAAGTTTGAGGTGTTTGGATCACAAAGAAGAACGTTTGTGAGACGCAGAACAACTGAAAAGATGCTGGAAGAATGCCTGACGCCATCTGTTAAGCATGGTGGAGGTAATGTGATGGTCTGGGGTTGCTTTGGTGCTGGTAAGGTGGGAGATTTGTACAGGGTAAAAGGGATTCTGAATAAGGAAGGCTATCACTCCATTTTGCAATGCCATGCCATACCCAGTGGACAGCGCTTGATTGGAGCCAATTTCATCCTACAACAGGACAATGACCCAAAACACACCTCGAAATGGTGCAAGAACTATTTAAAGAAGAAGCAGGCAGCTGGTATTCTATCGGTAATGGAGTGGCCAGCGCAGTCATCAGATTTGAACCCCGTTGAGCTGTTGTGGGAGCAGCTTGACCGTATGGTACGCAAGAAGTGCCCATCCAACCAATCCAAATTGTGGGAGCTGCTTCTAGAAGCGTGGGGTGCAATTTCTCCAGATTACCTCAACAAATTAACAGCTAGAATGCCAAAGGTCTGCAATGCTGTAATTGCTGCAAATGGAGGATTCTTTGATGAAAGCAAAGTTTGATGTAAAAACAATCTTATTTCAAATAAAAATCATTATTTCTAACCTTGTCAATGTCTTGACTCTATTTTTTATTCATTTCACAACGTATGGTGGTGAATAAGTGTGACTTTTCATGGAAAACACAAAATTGTTTGGGTGACCCCAAACTTTTGAACGGTAGTGTATATCCACTTCACAGCTTTGTTTTGTCCTTTCTTTTGAAATGAAGTTGTTGGGTTCTGTGCAGTGTGTCCATGTCCTACCTTTTTACCCCTCAGGGTGTCGTTCCCACTCGGGCCAATCACAGAGGAGATTGATAGGGGCGGTTACCTGGAGGAGACGGCAGATGGCCGCCTCTAGTGCTACGTCAAAGCTTCATGATCAGCAAACGTACTTTCTCCTGTGTTCCTTCCTCACAGTTCCCACTGATATTCTGGAATCTCTGGACCTGTTCACCTTCCTTGCTGCAGCCTGCAGACGTTGACTGTTAGCTGCTTCCTGGATCCATTAACGACCATCCCTGCTGCTCCTCGGTTACCCTTAGGACCCACTTACCTTTATCTGAAGATACCATCATCTCAGCTTCCTCCATCTGTACTGTATATGTAAATTCCTTGTATGTGTCATACTTGTATGTGTCATACTTGGCCATTAAAGCTGATTCTGATTCTGATCTTGCTCTGGGTGAAACTCCTACCAGAAAATAAACCTCATGAGACAATTCGTTTTCATTTAGATGATTCTACTGTGCTAATTGTAGTTTCTTGCTTTATTCTTGTGATCATGAAAGAGGTAAACAGCTATAACTTATGTGCAAGACTGCCCATTTCTAGTTAATTTTCTATACTGCGGGGAAAAAAAGATAAAATGTCTCTAAATAAAATGACCCAATTTTTTTTTAAAGATTCTCCAGTTAAACTAGAACATAGTTGATCAATTTGTGCTCTTATTAAAATCACCACTTCGTTCCGTACAACTCCACAGTTCTTACACACCTTAAAGAAAAAGAACACGTTAGCTGTTGTATGTCTACCCTGTGTTTCTCTGGGTCTGAGGAGCAGCAGCTTAAACTCTGTTGCTCCAGCACCACTGTGCTACATATCTGACATGATATTTAGTGAACAGTACTGGGCTGACTGTGGATCAGCGGTGGACTAGTTATTTTGCAACTGGAAGAGTTTGTTTCCAACTATGTACATCCAGTCTATTTAACATTTGCCCTTTCACGTTCTTAAAATTAGGCCTGTGAATATTCTCATTCATCCTGGTCATGGTTATCTCAAGGAAATTTCAATCAAACGCCACTGGACTTGGTAATTTGTCTTGGAAGACGTTTCACCTCTTATCCAAGAGGCTTCATTCTTAAAATTCTTTAAAATCTATTTCTTGACTTTCTGATTTGGCCACAACCAAGAACAACGTACAGATAACAACCTGAATCATGAAAGTATTTAATTTTACACTGACAGAGTCTTTTCTGATTGTCTTATCAGTCTAATTGTCCTTTCAGCTTGTCAGAGAATCATTTTATCCAAATAAGAAACTTAGGAAGCTAATTATGGTCTTCACGGGGCCGGTGTGCGGGGTCAGGCCTGGGCTGCATGCCCTCTCTTTAGCCCCCACCCAAGCCCCAACATAAGCAACACTTTGCCACAATAGGGGCTTCGGTTATAAGAAAGAACACTCTGCATCCATGGGAGAAACATCTGCCAGTGCCACCATCTCTGGCTGCTCTTGGTGCTGTAAGGTTTATCCCCATCTCCACTGTATAATATATTCTCAAATCCAGGTGAAAAATTTGCGCTGTGTTTCTGCTTACATATGTTAATCAACAAATCTCTCTTTACTCCATCTGCCTTCACACTCTTCTCCGTTTCTCTTCTTTCTCTGGCTCTGTTGCTTTGATGTATGTTGTTGTAGAAGGGAAAGCTCATAATATGAGTAATTTCGGCACATTTATCTGCATCTGCCTGCACATTTTAAAATTTTTGCACATCTCTTCTTCAACAAAATGGAGTTAACAAAGTTACCTTAAGTTCAGGAGTAAGGAACACATTCTCAATCACCCCCCCGTGGAGGCGAATCACCATGCCCCCCCCGCGCCAGTTCCCCCCTTTTCACAGTTTGCTTCATTCCTGGCTAGTTTTTTCTCTTCCCTCCCGTCCCAGACAGCTCCATTCACCAGCTACAATTTGCCTTCCTTCTCCGCCCCTTCATCATTTCCTTCTTCTACACTACCCTCGGCCCCCGCTTCCACTAACCCCGCTCCCTTCCCATCGCTCACCGTTCCAACGGCCCCTCAGGTCTTCCCATCATCCCAGTCTCAGCCCACCATCAACCCCCCCCCCCCCTCCCCGCCATGTTCAATATCCCTCTACCCCCACCACGGCCCTTCCCCCTTCGGGGTCATAGACCTTCTCTCTGTCCACAGCCATCCCCGCCCCGCGCTCCCTTTCCTCCATCCACCGCCCCTCTCCCATCTCCCCCACGTTGCGTCAGCAGATCCTTGCAGGTAATCATATCGATCTAGCTCTTCTTCTCCATCCTTCCTTGGGCTTCTCTGGTCAGCCCCGAGAACTGCTCACCAGCCAGGGGCCGATGCAGCTGGGCCCGCCCCTCACCCCCCGATCTAGAGACCTCACCCCTGTCGAGTTCGCTTTCGCCTTCTCCCTTTATCGGGACACTATTTGCTCCTTGTTCCCCGACCGTCGGTCCGAGCTGGACGATTATTTGTCCATCATGCTGGACCTGGTCCTTCGGTTCGGGGGCACGGGGTTTTACACATATCATACCCTTTTCTCCTCCCAGGCGGCAGGCCGGCTTGCTCAGTTTAACCAAGTCACCTACTGGGGCACGCTCGACACCAAGCTCTATTGACGGGTTTTCGCAGCTAGGGTTTCTTCGTCCTGCACTCTTTGTTTTTTTATTCCAGGGATTCACTCACAGCTTTCACCCCGGCATAGAAATCCTCCCTAATAGTTCAGCCTGTTGCGCTAACTTGCGCTCTGCCCTCTCGGAGCCCAACATAGTCGATTCCTTGCTATGCAAGGAGGTCGAGGAGGGGTTCATGGTTGGCCCTTTAAGTTCCTCCCCCTTCACCCAGATTTCGGCGTCTGGAGGTTTACTATATCGCAGTCAGGCTCACCTTCGGCTGTCGGAGTAGCCCCAAAATCTTCGATTCCCTTTCCGAGGCCCTCTGCTGGGTACTGCTGAATACTTACCATCTGACGTTCGTCCTTCATCTTCTGGACGATTTTCTAGTTTGCACCCCCTCTTCTCCGTTTCCCCGTTCGGGGTTGTGCGCTCTCACGGAAGCCTTCTCGGTCCTGGGTGTCCCCCTCTCCGAACAGAAGACAGTCGGGCCTGTCACCTCTCTGGAGTTCTTGGGCATTACCCTCGACTATCTCTTTTCAGGCTTCTCTGCCGCTAGAGAAAGTCCACCGGATCTCCTTGATCCTCTATAACTTTCTTCTGATCGACTCCTACTCCAAGCAGCAGCTGCTGTCACTTCTCGGCCATCTTAATTATGCAGTCCGAATCATTCCCCAGGGCCGGTCCTTTGTTTCCCACCTCCTGGTTACAGCAGCCAGCGTGCCACGCCTCCATGACCGCCTTACTCTCTCCGAGCCCTGCCGCTCGGAGCTGCCGCTCTGGAGCGAATTCCTCTCTTCCTGGAACGGCATTTCGTTCTTTTATAATGATTTTGTCCCCCTTCCTGATGACATCCATCTTTACACAGACACTGCCCCATCCATCGGCTTCGGGGGCTACTACCAAGGAAGATGGTTCGCTTCTCGTTGGCCCCCCGAATTAGCCTCCTTCCATACCCAGCTCCCCATCCCTTCCTCCGCTCTCCATGAGCTCTACCCCATCATAATCGCAGCCCTTCTTTGGGGGCATGAATGGGCTCAGAAGTCGATCATCATTCCCTCCGATAACACAGCCGTCGTAGATATCATCATTAAAGGTCGATCCCGCTCCCTCATCATTATGCAATTCATTCGTCGGCTCACCCTCATATCCGCCCAACCCCATTTCATCCTCCGCGGAGCTCACATCCCCGGCTACTTAAACTGCATTGCTGACTCTCTTTCTCGTTTCTCTTTTCAGAAATTCAGATCCTTGGCTCCAGCAGCAGACCTCAACCCGACTCCGATCCCTCCATTTTCTGCCACCATTTACAACTGACGCCGCAGCTCCACAATCTCACTTCCATTGCTCAACACTCCATAATCGACAGCCTCTCACCCGGTACCCTCTCTGTCTATCTCATCAGCAGTTCATCGCTCACTCCCATTCTGTACAAAAGATCCCTGCGTCTACCATGAAATCTTACCTTACAGGAATCAATTTCTTCATCGAGCTGGCTTCAGGCAGTCCCTCCCCAGCATTCAACCATTGTCATCTTCTGATTTTACTTAAAGGCCTCAGAAAACTGGAGCCGTCCTCAGCCGCCCACCGCCTTCCACTAACCGCAGACCTTCTCGAACCGCTGCATTCACAGACTTCGTTCCGGCTACTCGTCCGCATTCGTAGACTTAACACTCCAGTCCATGCTGCTGCTCGCTTATTTCGGGTTCCTACGGTGTTCAGAGTTCGCCCCTTCCTCCTCTGCCAGACACGATCCCTCAGTGCATCCGTGTCTCTCTGACATCTCCGTCCTCAATCAGCTCGGTACGTCTGTGCTAATCAACCTCTTCCACCTCAATTCCTTCCTAAGTCCTTACGAACCCATCACCCATTACGTTTAGTCTCGACTATCAGCCAATGCCTCACCTCACGACCCGCTGTTCATCACCGAATCTGGTCACCCTGCTACCAGGTTTTGGTTCTCTGATCACTTCCGTTTGATCCTCAGTTCGTCTGGCATCTCCCCCAATTTCTATTCCGTTCACTCAGTTCGGATAGGCGCCACCTCAGCAGCCCGTTCAGGGATCTCTGCCCAGGTCCTCCAAATTTTAGGCCGCTGGACCTCCTCTGCTTACCGTTTCTACATTCTCAGCAATCCACACGATCTACGCTACGCCCATTTGCTCCTATGCTAATCATCCAACAAAGACCTCTTCTTAGAAGCCCCAACCGCTCGTTGGTTAGCATCTGCTCAGATGATGCTCAAAGCAACTGAGCATCCTCCATGGCTTCTCTTCTGTCTTCTCAGACCCCCAGACAAATGACTGCTTGTACTGAGCCAGGTTCTGCCAGAGGTTTCTTCCCGTTAAAGGGGAGTTTTTCCTCTCCACTGTCGCTTCATGCTTGCTCAGCATGAGGGATTGCTAAAGGACGTGATTGCAAGTCCGCATCAATGCGACCAGACCCCATGTCAACGGTTTCATGCAATCTGCTGGGGTTCCTTTCATAGGAAACCTTGTGAACCAGCGCCACACAGAAAGTCTGCAACGGCACCTCAGCCACTTGATCAGGGATTGCAAACATCCTCCAATTCTAGGCCATATGTCCCCTTCCGTGCATTTATCTAGACTATCTATGTCACGCCTATTCAGTTCTGGGCTAATCTCTCAAGACCTTTTCTGGGTTCTGACCTCAGTCCTTATAAGCCATCCCATTATGTTCAGTCCTGGTTATCCGCTAACACCTCACAATTTAAGTCACGGTTCATCACCGAATCGAAATCCCAGCTACCCGGTTCTGGTTCTTAATCCCCGTCATCAGATTCTCAGTCGGTCCGGGATCTCCCCCTAATTCTCTGTTCCTTCCATTCACATAGCTGCAGCTACCTAAGTCGCCCGTTCAGGGATCTCTGACAACGTTAGTCCAGAGTCTCGCCCGCTGGCACTCTCCAGCATATCGATCCGAAATAACCTGATCTACGCCATGTGCATTCACTTCTCAGTTAATCAATTTATCAAAACCTATTTGGTGGTCCTGAGCAGGCTCGGAAAGATGAGTTTCCTGAAGACTGCGCCCCCACACTGAGTCTTCCTCCCGGGTCTCCGACGACACCTCTCCCAGACGGTCGTTCCTCCATGCTTTCAATAAATTGTTTAAATTCTTAATTTATAGTCTTATTCTTGCTTGCGAATCGTTAACTTCATCTGTGGCATGGTCCAGGCTAGTGAAATGGAGTTAACAAAGTTAACTTAAGTTCAGGAGTAAGGAACACGCCCTATATCCGCCTCGCACATCCTAATCAGCCCTAAACTCGCCTCACCTGGCACTTACGACCCCTCACACATTCTCAATCACACCGTGACACACATATAAACCCCGTCTGGCTCTCATTTCTTGTCTGTCTTGTTCGTTTTGCCCCTCCCTTCCCATCCCTCTAGGTTGCCCGGTCCGGCTCCCGCTGACCCGCCTTCTGCCGGGGTCCCGCCGACCCGCTTTCTCTCGAGGTCCCGCCGACCCGCTTTCTGTCGGGGTCCCCCCGACTCGTTTTCCCTCGAGGTCCCGCCGACCCGCTTTCCTCTCGGGATCCCGTCGACCCGCTTTTCTCTCGGGGTCCCGTCGACCCGCTTTTCTCTCAAGGTCCCGCTGACCCGCTTTTCTCTCGGGGTCCTTTTGACCCGCCCCTCTTAACCCTCCCCCTTTCTCTTACAGCATCCGCCGTTTGCAGCATCCCCTTTTTACGCTTTCGTTCACTCCAGTGCCACTGCTCCTAACATTTCCCTCTTCTAGGTTCCATCTGGGGGGGTCCTGAGCAGACTCGGAAAGATGAGATTCCTGAAGACTGCGCCCCCACACTGAGTCTTCCTCCCAGGTCTCCGACGACACCTCTCCCAGACCGTTGCTCCTCCATGCTTTCAATAAATTGTTTAAATTCTTAATTTATAGTCTTATTCTTGCTTGCGAATCGTTAACTTAATCTGTGGCATGGTCCAGGCTAGTGAAATGGAGATGCACAAGTGTATTTAACCAACCTAGCCATGAGTTAGTGGTCACAGAACAGGGAGAAGAGAGAAGCATGCAGTGGTGAGGAGGTTGGATAACATTTCATAATCGATCAAGAGAGAGTTTTAGGGTTAGCAGTCAGTTTTCTATATAAACATATACATGCACTAAAATTTGTATAGCATTTATGTACACATAAAAAAGTTCCTGTGCAAAACTAAACTTGTAGTTAGACATTGGTTTGGTGTATAAAAAAGTATTTTTCATGCTGTGCAGGGCCCCACCACCCCTTTCGAATCAATGTAAAGTATTGTGAAAATAAAGGATATTTTAGCAACCATTTGAAGCCGTATATTTCAGTTTCAGACCCTGCAGCAGTAGGACCCCATCAGGGCCAGGTGAAAGCAGCAAACTTAAACTTGTAAAGAACTATTTAAGATAAACAATATCCCAAAATAGACGGAACACCTTGCTATACTCTTTAGAAAGTCAGTTGGTCAAAAAACTGGACTTTAAAGACCTGATCTGCACATTTGCGGATAAAATAAACAAGGTCTACCAGGTTTGGACCTGGTAGACCTTTTGTCATCTCTAAACATAGTACTTTTAAAAATAAAACAAAAATACATTTAATCACCGTATGGCTCGTTTTGATTACATTTAAGTGGTTTTTAATGAACAATATCCAATACCCTACCACTGGCATCACTATGGTATTTGGTAGGGGGGCCCAGCAAGATCGTTTCTACCCGGGGCCCAAAATTTGGTGCTACGCCCCTGAACTTGAGTCATATCCCCTTCTTAAACAATAGGGTTAAACTTGATTCAGCCCACTTTTTTTAGCTTTGCTCTGTGCACTATAATACTACATTACATTTTAACAAGAAAAAAAACAACACTGCGTATACTCCACAATGAATGCCAAAATGAAGGCCATTTTATTAAGGCAGCTTTTTGAAACAGTAATCCATGTTTTTATTTTTTTATTTCTAGGTTTGATTATTGTTACAAACTTTTTTTGGGGGGTTCTGATACTGTACATCCATCAGCTGGCAACATGTTTGATTTTCTTTTCTTTTTATGTGGTTTGTATATGTAGAGTACATTCTTTTTATGGATACTGTCGACATGTTTGATACAAAATTTGAAAATTTAGAAAATTATGATTTTGATAAACACAAAACAGTGATCAAACATTTATTTCTGGGTGTTCTACATCTAATTTTCTATTCTATTCATTTTATTTGTATCGATCTAATTCCCAACAAATGTAATCTCAAGGAAATTTACAAGTAATTTCAATTCAATCATACACACACCCAATCAATATTAAGTTTTCTATATAATTCCCAATCCTTTCCTCAGTATATAAGCTCTTTGTTTCCACTCTCGAGTTGATCCCGTTTGATGTCCTGTTCCCCTCATGTCATGCTTATTAATTTATTGTTCCATTTGCATCTTCCATATCCCTGCTTACAGTTTGGTCCTGCTCCAACACCCACAATGGCACTGTGTAACACAGCATATGCAATACTATGCGAACAGGACGTGCGCCAGCTATTTCAGAGACAGAAAATTAAAAAGGCTCAGGGACCAGACGGAGTGTCCCCAGCCTCTCTGAAATTCTGTGCTGACCAGCTGGCTCCCATCTTCACCCAGATCTTCAATAACTCCCTGGAGCTGTGTGAGGTCCCCTCCTGCCTCAAACGCTCCACCATCATACCGGTTCCCAAGAAGTCCCCAGTCACTGGATTAAATGACTACAGACCAGTTGCCCTAACATCTGTGGTCATGAAATCCTTTGAGCGTCTGGTACTGACCCACCTGAAGGACATCACAGATCCCCTGCTAGACCCCCTGCAGTTCGCCTACAGATCAAACAGGTCAGTGGATGATGCCGTCAACATGGCTCTACACTACATCCTGCACCATCTAGACTCTGCAGGTACCTACGCTCGGGTCCTGTTTGTGGACTTCAGCTCTGCGTTTAACACCATTGTCCCAGAGCTCCTCCACCAAAAACTGTCCCAGCTCACCGTGCCTCCATCCACCTGTCAGTGGATTACCAGTTTCCTGACTGACAGGAGGCAGCAGGTGAAACTGGGTAAGTTCACATCCAGCTCCCGTTCCCTCAGCATCGGCGCCCCCCAGGGATGTGTTCTCTCCCCACTGCTCTTCTCCCTTTACACCACTGACTGCACGTCGAGGGACCCTTCTGTGAAACTCCTGAAGTTTGCAGATGACACCACCGTCATTGGACTCATCCGCGACGGCGACGAGTCTGTGTACAGAAAGGAAGTGGAACAGCTGGTTCTCTGGTGCAGTCAGAACCACCTGGAGCTAAACCCGCTCAAAACTGTGGAGATGACAGTGGACTTCAGGAAGAGACCACCATCAACATCTCCTCTCATGATCCTCAACAAGCCAGTCCCCACAGTGGAGTCTTTCAGGTTCCTAGGATCCACCATCACACGGGACCTGAAGTGGACCTCACACATCAACATAATAAGGAAAAAGGCCCAGCAAAGGCTGTACTTTCTGCGTCAGCTCAGGAAGTTCAACCTGCCCCAGGAGCTGCTGATCATCTTCTACACAGCAATAGTCCAGTCTGTCCTGACCTCATCCATCTCTGTCTGGTTCGGATCCGCCACCAGGCAAGACAAGGACAGACTGCAGAGAACAGTCAGGACTGCAGAGAGGATCATAGGAACCGATCTTCCCTCCATTCAGGACCTATTCCGGGCCAGGGTCAGGAAGCGGGCCAGGAAAATCACCACTGACCCCTCACACCCTGGCCACAATCTGTTTAGGCTCCTCCCCTCAGGTCGGCGTTACAGAGCGTTGTACGCCAAAACCACCCGACACAAAAACAGTTTTTTCCCCCAGGCTGTCGCTCTGACGAACTCTGTCTAGTCACAGTGTGTGAGTGCACTCACATAACAATAAACTATAACTCTGCACTTCTGTACATACTCACTGTAAAATAACCCCGGCTTGGTGTATATATTATCCTTTATTATTTACGATCTGATATTTATTTGTATTTTTACTTATTTTTGTTCTTATTTTTCTTTTTTTTCTTTTTTTTATTTCACTTATTCAAGTTCTGTACTGGAGAAAAAAGTTTGCCGGAGTCAAATTCCTTGTATGTGACATACTTGGCCAATAAACTGATTCTGATTCTGATAAATATGAATCAAAACATATTCTAAACAAGAAAAATTACTAAATATTCAGTAGCATTTTCATATCCAACACAAACACCATACTACTGTATAATAGGTTTCAAATCTCTTAATATAAATAAAGTTTGATCCTCCTCCTTTAATTTTGTTAGCTTGCTGACTTTTAAATAATGTCTTTCTTTGATTTCAGCCTTTTTCCATCTGCCAGAGGTAAGAAATATTTCTAAACTTTTATTTACATATTTTAAAATGTTCAACATTGTATGATGGATACACCATGTTGGCTACAAGACATTGGCATGTTGTAAAAACACAGGATTTTAACATTAACACAAAAATGTTTAGAATGTCTAGCAAACTTTGTCACTTGATGACTTATATGCATGATTTGAAAGCTGAATCATTTTGAAGAATTTTAGACCTCCAATCCAAGTATAGTTGGAAAAAAAATCTTTGTTTTATAAATTATTATCTTACAGTTTGTGGTAATGGATATTTGATTTTTTTTACATTCAATTTTTACTTAGATTGTTTTTCGTAGAATTTTCAAAAATTGTGGTGAACTGTTGTGAAGCCAGAAATATAGGAGAACAATCTGGTTGTCTGTGGATTAATTCTGTATTTGAATATACAGGTGCCTGTTCTAATACATAGGTCTCTATAACCATTAATTGAGTTCCAGGGCGCATTGCATAACATTGTTGCAGCTACAGCTGATGCCAGTATAAACCTTATCCCAGTCCTACAGATGCTACTGGATTTAAACGGATTTGCATATGTGATGCTTTATATATAAAAAAGTCTGAATCTCGATCTAATGAATAACAATGTTTTTTGTATTATTTAATGGTTCATGCAGTCTATGGCATCTTTACAGAGAAAAACATTTGTTTAGTCAAATTGAGGTGAGATCTTTCCATAATCTCTTGCTGCATTTTCTATTTTAGCAATGAAAGAGGATTAAAGTTTGAAGGAGTAGAGCCTCTATGTGGTTGTCAATTTATTTGGTTAAATAAATCTTTCTTCAAGCTACTAATCAGTGAATATTATATTAATCATATTAATTTATTTAGTCTTTAATAGTTTAATTAACCGATCAATGTATTTGCTATTAACCTTTTTTTCCTTTAGCAGTAAATCATAAGTAGTAAAAAAATATGGATTAATTACAGAAAGGAGGGGGCTCTATAATCACTGACAAGCAGATGAGTTTAATAATCATGAGAAACATTATTTTGAATTATTCAACAATGTAGAATAATTACAATGAGGATGTGTTTAATAGAGAACCCATGTTAATATTTATAGAGGCTTAGTAGGACAATGGGTTGAGAGGGTATGTAATGGAAAAATAACAGTGGGCTCATGCAAGGCAAACCAGAGCCATTCTAGGAAAGCCTTGCCACTGCAGTTCCACCAGAGTTCCACTGGGGGCGATCTCCATGAGAGCAAGATGAATGGGAGTTAATGGAGCTAGACGCTAAATTTGTATCTTTCACCCAATTGCCGTTGAGAAATCTAAAATTTGAATTTAGGTTTTGTAAATTCATCATGTATTATACGTCTAAAGTTGAATGAAAGAGTACATATGTCATTTTGTTTTCTAACAGGTTGAGTTGTTGTTGTTGCCCATAAATTCCATCCGGACCAACAGCCTTGTCTGGTCGAAGTTTCCTGAGCTCAACTCCCACCTCTTCTAGTGTTATCAACAGTCAGAGCAGCTCAGGATGCAGGGGAGGGGGACAGCACAGGTGGAAGGCGGAGAAAGCAGTTACAGACATGGAGGTAGAAGAGGCAGATGTGGAGGTGGAGGAAGCAGCCTCAGGAGTGGAGGTGGAGAAAACAGCTGCAGACATGAAGGGAATGGGAGCATCAGTGTCTAACCTGATGTAGTACTGGTTGAAGGAGTTAGCAATGTCTATATCATCTTCTGTAGACGGCATTCTTCATCTTGTAGCCAGTGATGGTCTTCATCCCTCTCCATACCTCTTTGATGTCACTATTCTCCAGCCTGTTCTCTATTTTCTTCATGTTGTACATTCCTCTGCTTCTCCTTATCACCATCCTTGAACGCCATCTTCTTCTGGTTAAGGAGGCTCTTGATGTCACCAGTGATCCATGGTTTATTATTAGGATAGCATCTAACACTTCTAACCGGAATCAGTGTCCCTACAGAAGGTGATGTAGTCAGTGATGATGTCAACACTCCTGTCAATGTCCATCTCTTGCTCCTCCAGCAGCACATGCCAGTCTGTGCACTCAAAGCAGTCTCTCAGTGCATCACTTGCCCCTGATGACCACTTCCTGAAAGTTCTTGTGGTAACAGGAAGTGTGTTTAAATGAGGTTTGTATGTGGGTTGGAGATAGATCATGTTGTGATTAGATCAGCCCAATGGAGGAAGAGGTACAGCCCTGTTCAGGTTGGTATATAACAGATCTAGAGTCTTATCTCCACATGTTGGACAGTCCACATACTGCACAAACTCAGTCAGGCAGGAGGAAAGAGAGACGTGATTAAAATCCCCTGTGGTTGCTGGGTCTGTATCCTAGCAACGACATCATGTATGATGTCACACACAGCTGCAGGAATTGATCTCGGAGGAACATAAATGGTAAAAACAGCCACATATTGAATCTCCTGTGGCATGTAGTATGGACGGAAACCAACTGCCAGCAGTTCAATGTCGGGACAACATACTTTCAGATGAACCGTCACGTTCGGGGGTTAACCCATCTCTAATTGTAGAAAAAAATTACTCCCCGTCCTCGGCACCTCCTGTTCTTCTGTGCATCTCTATCCGCTCGCACAGCTGTGAAGCCAGTTATGTCCACGCATGAGTCCGGCGTGTTGTAATTCAGCCAGGACTCCTTCAGACAGATCAGACTGCACTCTCTATAAAGCTGTTGGTTACGCAGAAGGGCCTCCAATTCATCACTCTGTTTGGGAGTGAGTTAACATTTCTCATGATGACATATGGGTATGACCGGCTTATATGGCCGCCTTTTAACGCTGATCTTCGACTTTACCTTGGCTCTGGCTCTGCATCCACGAAATGTCCTCCTTATTTCTGTTGGAATGGGATGTTTCGGTCCATGTTTTGTTCTCGATTGTTCCAACAGTTCTTCCTTCGTGTAAATGACTTTATCAGTACACATTATATTGATAAAAATATATTATTTCCAACAAAAATTTTAAAGTAAGAGTATTTAAAAAGTGTGTCAGCTACAAAAAAACTATTTTAAAAAAGTCATTGAACGATAAAAATATTACAAAAATTCGGGAGCTACTTGCACTAACTACTTTGCTACACAACAACAGTCAAAACACAGCACTTCGTTTCCAGTGTTAAGTAAATATGATTATAATAATTTCAGTAACAGAATTTCTTCACTTTCCACCAACGCAAGAAAATTGTGTAATTTCATTATGGTTGATAATTGCTTACATTGTACTTAATCAAATCATGGAAATAAAAGAAACATATAGATTGTGTAGCATTTACTACATTTGTTTTTGTAAATTCAAAGACCTGCCAATTTCCTTTTTTTTCAGTGTACTTACAACTCATATGCATTTGTCATCTGGATTGATTTATACATTACCTGCAGCTCCCTTGTGGGTTATGTCCACATCATAATCGCACACTGTGCAAAATGCGTGATGAGGAACTTTAGAGGGTAGCAAGCATGACCACTGTTCTTGATATTTATTCAAAAACTTCTGCGGGACATGGACCCTGATAAATTTGCATCTTCATTCTTTATTTATATCTTTAATCTTTATTTTATTTTTTTTCCACATAGACTTCTTCTTGAATGTTTCCACAGTAATAGTAACGTTAGGTGTAACAGTTTACATTTTCCAAAAGCTGGCAGGTCCGCGACACACAAAAGCGTATACTTTTTAGTCCCGTGACGAATGGAGGACAGAAAGCTGAGGCAGACAGCAGGAGGAAGTATGGAGGAGGGGGGACAGATGTTACGATTGATAGAATCATTATTCTCCGCTTGTCTACAATAATTGGCTGAAACTACTTCACTTGTTTGTTGGATCTAGGAAATCTGGGTTTCCTTCTCAAGACCAGTTCTGGGATTACTGGATTTTACAACCACCAGGTAAGAAATGTCTTGTGTAGACCCCACCTGTCCTAATTCAAAATGAACTTGATCAGATATTATTTGTGAACAAATTCACCAGGCCACGCCTGTTTGGGTATGTCCTGTACATTCTCCAACGTTGATACGCTCCAACTGGCGTGTTTTGATCTGCCCCACTAGCAGTCTATAAAAAACGAGCTCCAGGTTCTCTGAATGGCAGTTGGCGGATGAGGAAGCAGATGAGCGGGCAAGCAATGAGATGGGAGACTCAAGCGGACGTGGAAGCTCCATCCAACAGCTCCCATAGCAGACATGACTTGTCTGGCTTCCCAACTGAAGACAAACCCACCGAGCATTTTTTTGGTCTAAAAGACGTCTAATGAACGTCTATATGGTGCGTAGACGTCTAGGCTAAAATCGGTATACCACTGGTCTAAAAATGAAAGTTTTTCAGCCGTCTAGGTTTAGACTAGCCGTCTAATAGACGTCTAAAAGACGACTACCTCTATTTGCGCGTCTAATGTAAGACGTTTATATTACTGTTAATGAACATCTATTTCTAGACGTCTAAAGTTATAAGTTTAACAGACGTTTATTTTTATACCAAATTTATACACCAATTTATATATTAAATGTATTAAAGCCTAATGATATTCTAATAAATCCAGCTTTTACAATTTATTAAATTCATCACAACAAACCTATTAAAATTTAATTAAAGTTGTGAAATTGAATGTTAAATCAGGTTCCCTAAAACTAAAAATGATGTTTTAAAACGGTTTCAGTAACACTAAACTTATTTTACCACTGGATATAAATACATCTCTTGAGCTTAACATTGACCAAACTATCCTACTGTAATGTAAGTCAAAACATTTTTCAAACATCCAACCATCACAAACATATGAATGTGTAATATACATGTTGTTAATTTCAACACATTTGTAAACATACATTGCCATAAATTAAAGCACAAATTCAAATATATAATATCAAAATATTTTATTTTGCCTATTTTATTTAAACAAAGATTGTGGTGAAAAATAAGTAGTCTAATGTACAAAATTACTAAAATAAAAATCTAGGTATTTGTATGCGTAACATTTACAAAACAAAAATTAGGCCAAAACATTTTTTTTAAATATACAAAAACTGTGGGAAATGCATCAACCTAAACCAAAATGTAAATAAATAAATAAAGTACACCAAAGGTGTCCTCGGCCTCTTATAGCCCCCTCCAACACTTCGAGCTGGAGCCTGTTTGAGATTTGCAGCCATTGCTGAGTTGGTCATTTACTCCGTTGCCTCTTTTAAAGTTTTCTGAACAGATTCTGCAAACACAGCAATAGAATAAATGAATAAATATTTTAAGTGTCACAGAGATCACAGCGATATTATCCATTAAGACAAAGTACATGGTTTCAAAGGACCATTTGGTTTAATGGCTACTTAATAGCAAGCTAGCAGGTAAGCTATAGCTAGCCTGCTAGCTATGCTGCAAACGGATAACAAACATTGTAGGACAAAAGAACATTTCAGTAACTTTCCTTTGAGCACTCACCTATATGTGACCCTTCATATTTGAAGAAACAACGTTTTCTGACACGTAGTGGTCCCAATGAGTAAAATAAATTGGTTCGGAGGGCTCTAATATCCTCATATCACCATAAAGAAGATTAGACCGAGCGGAACTTTAAGTGTGTTGCTGCCTCCTAGTGGCGAGGGTCGGGGGTTACCACTAAAATAACTTATACTTCTGGTCTAAACCAGGTTTTAATGTAGACGTTGAATAAACATCTAAATCAAGGCTAAATCTAAACTTTACTCTATATTGATCAATGACAATTCAACTTTATTTAAGTCCAATATTTGGACATCAGCTGTGCAACTTACACTACCGTTCAAAAGTTTGGGGTCACCCAAACAATTTTATGTTTTCCATGAAAAGTCACACTTATTCACCACCATACGTAGTGAAATGAATAAAAAATAGAGTCAAGACATTGACAAGGTTAGAAATAATGATTTTTATTTGAAATAAGATTGTTTTTACATCAAACTTTGCTTTCATCAAAGAATCCTCCATTTGCAGCAATTACAGCATTGCAGACCTTTGGCATTCTAGCTGTTAATTTGTTGAGGTAATCTGGAGAAATTGCACCCCAAGCTTCTAGAAGCAGCTCCCACAATTTGGATTGGTTGGATGGGCACTTCTTGTGTACCATACGGTCAAGCTGCTCCCACAACAGCTCAACGGGGTTCAAATCTGGTGACTGCGCTGGCCACTCCATTACCGATAGAATACCAGCTGCCTGCTTCTTCTCTAAATAGTTCTTGCACAATTTCGAGGTGTGTTTTGGGTCATTGTCCTGTTGTAGGATGAAATTGGCTCCAATCAAGCGCTGTCCACTGGGTATGGCATGGCGTTGCAAAATGGAGTGATAGCCTTCCTTATTCAGAATCCCTTTTACCCTGTACAAATCTCCCACCTTACCAGCACCAAAGCAACCCCAGACCATCACATTACCTCCACCATGCTTAACAGATGGCGTCAGGCATTCTTCCAGCATCTTTTCAGTTGTTCTGCGTCTCACAAACGTTCTTCTTTGTGATCCAAACACCTCAAACTTGGATTCATCCGTCCACAGCACTTTTTTCCAGTCTTCCTCTGTCCAATGTCTGTGTTCTTTTGCCCATCTTAATCTTTTTCTTTTATTGGCCAGTCTCAGATATGGCTTTTTCTTTGCCACTCTGCCCTGAAGCCCAGAATCCCGCAGCCGCCTCTTCACTGTAGATGTTGACACTGGTGTTTTGCGGGTACTATTTAATGAAGATGCCAGTTGGGGACCTGTGAGGCGTCTGTTTCTCAAACTAGAGACTCTAATGTACTTATCTTCTTGCTCAGTTGTGCAACGCGGCCTCCCACTTCTTTTTCTACTCTGGTTAGAGCCTGTTTGTGCTGTCCTCTGAAGGGAGTAGTACACACCGTTGTAGGAAATCTTCAATTTCTTAGCAATTTCTCGCATGGAATAGCCTTCATTTCTAAGAACAAGAATAGACTGTCGAGTTTCAGATGAAAGTTCTCTTTTTCTGGCCATTTTGAGCGTTTAATTGACCCCACAAATGTGATGCTCCAGAAACTCAATCTGCTCAAAGGAAGGTCAGTTTTGTAGCTTCTGTACCGAGCTAAACTGTTTTCAGATGTGTGAACATGATTGCACAAGGGTTTTCTAATCATCAATTAGCCTTCTGAGCCAATGAGCAAACACATTGTACCATTAGAACACTGGAGTGATAGTTGCTGGAAATGGGCCTCTATACACCTATGTAGATATTGCACCAAAAACCAGACATTTGCAGCTAGAATAGTCATTTACCACATTAGCAATGTATAGCGTGTGTTTCTTTAAAGTTAAGACTAGTTTAAAGTTATCTTCATTGAAAAGTACAGTGCTTTTCCTTCAAAAATAAGGACATTTCAATGTGACCCCAAACTTTTGAATGGTAGTGTAGTTATTTTTTAAAATCAGTAATCATTCTTTAATGTATTTAATTAAATAATCTAAATTTGGTCTAAAGAGAGACGTTGATACGACGTATACATTTAGACGTCTAAATCGAGTCTAAATATAAACTACATTGTACATTGATCAATGACTGTTAAAAACGTTTTAATCCAGTACTTGGCCGTCATTTACACAACTTTCAGTTTTTTTATTTAATATTTATTAATAAATGTATTAAATTATGTCTTCTAGATTCGAGCTAAAATGTAGACCGATTATAGACGGTCTAATTTCGGTTTGAATTTAGACGGCACGTCTAATAGACGTCTATTGCTCAGTGGGAAGTGACAGCAAGTCTGATGTCTGTGCAACAAGGAGAGAGATTCCCAAGTGTGTGGACTAGATTAAAACAGAAGAAGCCACCAGCATCAGTACTGTGAGTACACACATTTCTTACTCTGGTGGATACTGGGCCTGGAAGGACTTTGTGCCGCTGGGCACAAATTTGGTTGCGATACTGTTTTTTTTTGGCATCTCCCTTAATGGACTGTTAGAAAACCTCAAGTAGATTTTTTGTTTCTTATATTTTGGAGCATTTTCACCAGACATTGATTGTTGAGAATAAAACAAGTACTACACTGTCTTGTAATGTATTGGATTTTTGGTTGAACTGTAAATAAAAGGTGTAGATAGTGTAGTAATTCTTACTGGTGCATACCTTTAAAGGGACTCTGAAGTTTGAAAGTTTTGTACTCACAATTGCCCCCTCTGGCCAAACGCATAACTGCAACCTGAATAGTTAGGTCATGCATGAGGCTCACAGTTGCTGTGCTAGAGTTTACGAAGAAGCAACAGCTGAGTCAGTCCCGTCTTGGACAATTAACAGATTTGCAGCCATAAGTTAAACTGAGGTAAGAAATGTTACTGCTATGTAATATTATATGGGGTCTGGGCTGGAGTTTAGCTGCTGCTAAAGCTGCTCCCTTCTTATACTCCGCTGAAACCATTCTTCAGTTACCTATCACTCAGCAGCTTCAGCGTTAATGATGGAGATAGCACACGCTACACCTGAGTGTTAACACACATGACGCCATTACGCTGCTGCCCTGCAAAGCATTCAGAAAATCTGCTTGTGGCCAGGGCTTATTCTACGGACTGGGGCATTGCTGGAGCATGTATGAGAAATTAATTTTCATTTTGTATATATTTAGTTGTGGTTGTACATATGTATAGTCCCTTTAAGTTCTGTTATTCAGTTAAGGTTTTCTGAGTATATTTTATCCATTGTTGAGGGTGACAGGCATTATAGAATGTTGCTATCCTTTGTGGGTTTTATGATGGTTTAAGGGTAAATTTCTGTTTCTCTTTTTCTTTAATCTTATAAGTCAGGACAGAGGACCTCACGTTCATTGTTTTTATTGATCATTTATGACAGTCTATGTTAAGTACTTATAAGCTATAAGTGGATCTTGGATAGCACGTTTCTTTATAATACTGTAACAAGTAAGTGTTTTGCTTTTTACGTTGGTGGTAGATATATAAATTACAGCTGATCTTTAATTCTATGTAAGATTTTGATTTCATGGGATTTACTACAATAATAGTAATGTTTATTAGTGAAATTTGTCAAATAAAAAGTTGAGTTAGTTGCTAAAAATATATTTCGGTTTTATCAATACTAAACATAAAATATTGGATTAGGACTCAAAATCAGATCAGATTGGGAACGGAGGCCTAAAATGCTGATCAGAACATCCCTAGTTACCAAAGAGGGATCCATCCCAAGATGGTATGAATTCCTCTGTCTCCATGCAATTTAGTACACCAAGGGTTCTCTCAGCATTAGGGAAAGATGGTTTTTATATGATCCATTTTTTTCTCAGCTGCTGAATTAAGTTGTATGCTCTATCCACTAATATTTGCAATTAAAGAAGCAATCCAAATTCTTTTGGAAATTGTGAACCCTCCAATATTATGCTTCTGACACATAGTTTTTTACTGCATTATTTTCTAATACAAGGTCTTAGAATGGAATACAATAGAATAGAATAATCCTTTATTGTCCTACAAAGGGGAAATTCAGATGAAGCAGCAGCAAAGTGACAGGTAAAATAAGCATTAAAAAATAATACAAAAAAATATATATAATACATTGACAAAATTACAAAACTAAGAATTGTGAAAATATTCAAAATAAAGTGGAATGCTCGGATCTGAATGTGCAACTGATAAGGATCATTAAAAAAAACAATAAAAAAATGCAGAAGTGCATGTATAGTTGTGCATTAGTTGTAACAAATATAAATTGTGAAAACAGATGTGCAAATCATAGCAGCAGAAATGTTACATGAAGTGACAAACAGTTAAAAATGACATCAAGTATGTGAACATTATTGGTTTTGTTGGGAGCAGTTTTGGTTGTAGACTCTTACCCGGCCTTTTCCACAGAAAGCGTCAGCAGCACGTTACAGGAGCAGCACATTTCGCTCGCATATGGCCCTTTCCACCGGGGGCGCATGAGGTACGTAGCAGCAGGGAAGCAGCAGTCACCAACAGAGCACAAAATAGTATTTATTTTGGTAAGCTCACTGTAGTTTAATTATTAAAACTGCAAGGCCCATTTATTTAAGCTTGCATAACAAAAAAGTGTGTGTGTGTGTTGGAGGCTGGTTGTGTTGTGTGTGTTCTCCTACCTTCTTCACAGGGACGTGGCGGGCAGCTGTCAGCAGGTGCTGCTCATTGGGTCTAATCCACACCAGCTTCAAAAGAGGAGCGGATTCAGGATGCTGACGCCAGATGGTTGTTGCTGCAAGTGTGGTAACACGGTCAACATTACCCTCTAGAAAATCCTTTTCCGAGTGATCTTCTGAGATTTGCATTTTCAAAGAAAGAAAGAAAAAACTCCCTTTTAACAGGAAGAAACCTCCAGCAGAACCAGGCTCAGCATAAGCGGTCATCTGCCGAGACCGTCTGGGGTTTGGAGAATACAGAACAGAGATACAGAACTGATGCAGAAGCAGAAGTTAGTAGCAGGACGTGGAGAACGTTCTGCCACAGGAATGCCATCTTAGTCAGGGTGATCAGGCAGGGCGGGTAAGGACCACCTACTGTAGGAAGAGACTAAGAGAAAACAGGTTAGCGCTTGAATTGACACCTCATCATGCAGTTGGGGAGAAGTAGGAGAGAAAGTAGGAACTGACCCTAATAATGTCCTCCAACAGCCTAAAGCAGCATAGCTACTAACATTAACCTGTCTCCTAGCTACTAGGAGACCTCGCTATTAACACTCTCTACCTGGCTTACATTCGTCGTTTGGATCAAGAGATGGTTTCTTAAGTAGAGGTTTAATTACAGCTATATTAAACTCCTGTGGTACATATCCATTGACTAAGGATAGATTCATTATATCAAAAATTGGAGCAGCAATCAAAGGGAAAACTTATTTTAAAAGTTTAGTTGGGATTGGGTCTAACATGCAAGTTGAAGGTTTAGATGAAGCTAATAATTTTAGTACATCACAAAGTTCGGCTGCATTAAAGCAGTTTAAGCATATATTAGGTTCCACCATTTTAAATGCTGCCTCACTAACTAGGGAAGAAGCAAGCATACTGGGAAGGTTCCCAATAATCATATTTTTTATAGAGTATTTTATTTATAAAGAATTGCATGAAGTCGTCACTACTAAGAGCTGGGGGAATGGTTGGCTCGACCAGCTTGTATCCTGTGTGAGTTTGGCAACTGTATTAAAAAGAAACCTAGGATTATTTTTATTCTCCTAGATTAAAGATTAAAAATACGCTGCTCTAGCTGTGTGAAGGCTCTTTTTATATTGCAATAGACTATTTTTCCACACTAAATAGGAATCATGTAAATGCGTGGAGCGCCATTTTCTCTCTAGTTTTTGAACATTCTGCTTTAGGGTATGTAGCTCTAAATTAAACCAGGGAGTTAATCTTCTATGGCTAGCCAGCTTGCTTTTCAAGGGGGCAACTTTGTCTATTGCCAGACGCAGGGAGGAATTAACGCTATGAACTAGAACGTCAAGTTGTGAGGCGTCAGGAGTTAAATCACTATTTTCTGTTGTTTTTTTATATACTGAGGAAATTAAAGTTGGAAGAGCTTCTTTAAAACTTGCTACAGCATTGTCTGATAACGTTCTGGTATAATGAAGTTTTCTTTCAGATTTGATATGATCTGTTAGAGTAAGTTTAAAAGTGATGAGGAAATGATCAGACAGGATAGGGTTATGTGGAAAGACTTATTTCTTCACAGTCAATGCCATAAGTCAGCACAAGATCTAAGGTGTGGTGACCACGATGGGTTGGTCCCTGCACATTTTGAGTAAAGCCTATTGAGTCTAAGATAATGTTAAAAGCTGTATTTAGACTATCACTTTCACTATCAACATGAATATTGAAGTCTCCGACTATAATTACTTTATCGGTGTTTAAAACTAAGTTAGATAGAAAATCTGAGATCTGATCTAAAAATTGAGAATAAGGGACTGGTGGACGATAAGTGGCTTTACTGCTTTGTTATGTGTATGAGGAAGGCTAAAGATTAAATGCTCAAAGGAACTGTAACTATTATTTTTGGGGGGATTAATTAGTAAATCTGAATGAAAGATGGTGGCTACTCCACCTCCTCAACCAGTACTTCGAAGAACACTAAAGTTTAAGTAGCTAGGGGGAGTTGACTCATTTATTGTGACATGGTCCTCTTCCTGCAACCATGTCTCTGCAAGACAAAACAGATCAATATTATTTTCACAAATTAAGTCATTTACCAGAAGTGTTTTTGAGGAGAGAGAGATCTTATGTTTAGTAAGCAGGGATTTCTCTGTTTCTCTTTTATTTATGCACTTTCCCTCGCGCTGCTCCCGTGTACCTAGTAATGTGTATTTAGTACTGTAGTTGCCCTTACTGGAATTGGCTAGTGTTAACTAACATAACAACAAAGTTCAAAGAAAATATTTAACTGCTTAACTCACACTCCAATATCCTCTGAATACTATGTTATCACCTCCTGTTCTGTCTCTTCTACCTGCAGCTACTGCTGCCGGTCATCTCGCCCTCAGTCTCCACTGCATTGAGTAGCTCCAAGTGGAATATTGGTTGCTGCCGCGCGTTTGCTGCCCAAAAGTTACATTTTCCCAACTTAATGCAGTAGCTGCTTGGAAGCCTTGACTAGATGCCTCCGTGATGCCTCCATTTTCCATTTCCATTTAAAGGGAGAAATTAGAGCTCTTCTCTGCCATCCACCATAGGTAAAGAGAGGCTCTGTGGAGCACAGCGGCTCAGGGCGCTGAGTCATAGCACCATTGACTGCCCACGAAGAACATTGCATTTTAGAAGATAAAGACTTGTGGACATTTCGCCAGACTATACGTGTTTATTTGATGCAACCACGCCTCATCAACAAAATGAGTAGCAGCATTTCCTCCATATCATAGGCGTCATTTTAACTGGGGACGCCGGGGACATGTCCCCAGCAATATTTTTGATTGACAGGTTTGTCCCCGCAAAACCTAATGCGGAAATTTTTACTGACCTTACAGAATATTATTTAATTCACTCCATTCCAGTTTCTTATGCATTCATGTTTCTTTCTGCTCATATACTACAGTAGAGCTGACCGGGCTTAATTTCTATCATTGTCCACGGTCTTGGGTCGGGCTTTAACGGTCATCTGATCATTTCATTAGCGTAATAATTTATAATAAAGCGCTACAGTGGGCCACTAACATTATTCCTAATCTACGTGTCCAAATGTTGCACACACCGTATGCGTTATGATGCGAAAAACCCACTCCTCTCAGATCAAAAGAGAAAACATGCTGCAAAACTGTGGCATGGCGCTCTCACAGAAAATGCTGAAGTGTAAATGCACTAGTATCCCAAGGTTCAAATTGCAGAAGTCTCCTGCATTTATATAGCAGCTCCCTGATACCCACAGGTCAGATAAAATCTCCTGAAATCTAGAGGAAGTGGTCAAGAGCGCACACAGAAACACACGCAGGCGATACAGACTTTTACGCAGCAGAAGCAGTTAAAGCTGCAGTTCCTTTGCTATAACGCAGGTCCATCCTTTGCTGCGCCGTTGTTTGGTAGATTTTTTAAAACAGCATAATTAAAAGGCTTTTTTTTTTACAGCGCACTAGCGCGCGTTGTGTTCTGCATCCTAAATGATTGGATGCAGTTGTGAATCTCCTCCTGTCATTTCTCCCGTGCCTGCCAAATTTATCATGTCTGGTTATAATAATTTCCTCACCCAAAAGGAAAAAACCTGCCCATAATCATGTTCCTCAATCGGAAACGACACCTGCTCTGAGACCTTCAGTGGAGAAAGACGCACCGAGTGGCGCAACAGCCGAGAGACCATACGTCGTATTAATACTTTTGTGTTTTAAATCTGCAAAGGTTTGAGTATTAAAACTAGTTAGAAATGTGAGTAAATGTTAATGTATGTCTGGAAAAAGTTTTTACAAAGAGGTTACAGCCTTCAAACAAAGATTGTAAAAAATAAAGATGACTACTTTGCAGATTTCACCTGTTGCATGTTATTTTTAGAACCCCCGTAATAAATGAGGGACCATTGTAAATGAAATTTAATGAGTCTGGTTTCTTTACTGCGGGTGGGTAGCAAGGAACAAAATGTTCATGTAATTTTTGCTTGTTTAAGACTCCCCAAAATAATATGTTGAGCTACTGGATTTTTGTAGAGAGCATGCCAGAATTCTCGCTATCTCTGCATCCAGCTGCGAGAGACCCTTCTGTGATGCAGGAAAAGAGAACCAGGCAGTGGATAACATTTCCAGCAAAGTTGAGGGGGGAAAAAAAATCAGAAAAATACCTTGATCCAATAGTGAAAGTATTGATGGATAGATAGTGATGGCATTGCGTCATCAGCGCAACTTCGGAAAAAATTACCTCCTGCTCCCTCCACCAAAACACTTGAACATTTTCCTCTTTGGGACTCTTAAACGAAACATAACAAATTATGTCCGCTCACATTCAATAAACTTCCTCCGGGAGCCGTGAAATTCAATTTGGGTTTTTCTTCACCTGAAACAACTTTATGCGGATCACTCACAGGTAGCTGCCCTATTGCAGGACTGTCAGCTGTAAGTTAAATTTGAAGTTTCTCCACACAGAATGGTGTTGGGGTTGCAAAAGGAGCACCTTTTATTGCTGTGTATTCTGCTGGTGTGAGTACATATTATATCAAACATTGTTCTTTGTGCTACGGTGTGGATTTTAATAATTGTTCCCAACCGACAGCTTCATGTTGGTGTTGTTTAAAAAGGAAAACAGTTAAACCTGTGGCTTTCAACGTGTATTGATTTAATAAAGAAACGATTTTCACTGCGTTTATATTCTGCAGTGCATATTGTAATGAAACATGAAACGGATGAATACTTAGAGGCTAAATAAATATCCTCAAAACGCATTCAAGTTTATAATTACGTCCCCACCAATTTTAAAAACAAACTGACGCCCTTGCTCCATATCCATCTCGGTCTTTGCGTCATTCCTTTTTCTGAGGTAAGGCACAGGGGCTGCCATCATGTGATTGGAGACCGCGTTTTGATTGGTTGCCTGAATATTTTATCTTAGCAGACACCTCACAGAGAGCGCACAAGGTAAGTTTCTTGCCTCACGAGGCGAAGAATATCAAACCTGTATGATTTTCACCTCAGCACCTCATGATGCAGAAAAACCACAAAAATTAGCCGCACACAGTGAGCTATCTGCTGAGCAAACGGCCTTGAATGACTGTTAGCTCAGCAGATTGCTCTCGTGTTTGGCAGGTTTTAGTTTTCAGGCTCCTCTCCTGTGGAACCAGCTCCCAGTTTTAGTCCGTGAGTCAGATACTCTGTTTTCAAGACTAGGCTTAAAACCTTCATTGTTGTTTTTATCTCCACAGAAGCTCCACATGGTCTGGTACCCTGATCAGCTACAACGCCTCCTGCTGTTTGGGGAGCATCAGTTCAGATGATGCTCCCATTGACCAAACGTCCTCCATATCCTGTTATCAACTTTTAACTTTCTTTAAAAAGTACTCTTACATCAGTTCTTTTGTTCTGTGCCTCTTCTCTGTCTTCTGAAACCCACAGATGGTTGTAGCAGATGACCATTTCTACTGAGCCAGGTTCTGGTTCTGGTGAAGGTTTCTTCTCGTTAAATGGGAGTTTTTCCTTTGCACTGTTGCTTCATGCTTGCTCAGTATGCGAAAATACGGAGGGATTGCTGTGGTTGGAAAGACTGCATCAATGAGACCCAGCCTCATATCAATGACTCAATGCAACACAATCTGCTGGGATTCCTCAAACAGAATTATTTTTTATTATAATGTTTGTAAAATTGTATTGAAATAACCTATGAAATAACTGATTGTAATGGAAAAAAAAGGAGATGATTTTAGATTTCAGAAGACACAGGGATAAGTCAAAGACGGTCTCTATCAAGGGAGAAGAAGTGGAGGTGGTTCAGGAGTACGGATACTTTGAAGTTCACCTGGACAACAGACTGAACTGGAGAATCAACACTGAAGGCGTCTACAAGAAGGGACAGAGCAGACTGTACTTTTTGAGAAAGCTGAGGCCCTTCACGTTTTACAGGAAGTAAAGGAAAGGAGGAAGGAAGTGAAGTAAAATTGGCCGGAACTAACACTGCAAATTCCTTGAAGCTTAACCAGATTAATTGTCTTAAATCTACCCAAATTATCTTTTCCCTCTTCTTTTGAGCAGAAAAAGCTAGTTTTCAGTTTTAGATGATTAGACTTGTTTCAAGTAAATATAAATTTTTTGTCTTATATAGTCTGTATATCTAAATGTTAAATATTTTGCATTTATTTCAAGTAAAAGGTTGGTTGTTTTTCAGGACATTTAAAATGAAAATCTTTCTAAAAAATAAAATGTAAGTTTTTTTAAATAGAAATCAGAAAGTCGATCCACTATCATTATATTTATTTTAAGTTTTCAAAGCAATGATATCTTTAAGGTTATATTTTTTCATAATATAGACACTGCTTCTGAAATTGACTGGGTAATATGAAGGATAAACAAGTAGGTTTTCAGCACTCATTTCAGATGCATGGGCAAGGTAAGGTATCTCAACTTGTTTTTGTTGATATATTTAGTGTTGTTTTTAGGTAGACAATTTAACACCTGCCTGGGGACTACAGATGAAAAGGGGCCTTTAAGGCTAAGTCTGGCACAGTCACAATTTTTTAGTTAGTACGTATTGTCCCTAAGAATATAAAAAAAATAAACTTCATTGAGAAGAAAGTCTTTGTTAAGACCCCAAGAGAGTTAACCTGAAAGAACAAATCTCACAAAAGTTGGGCAGCTTCTTGAGGACCAGAGAACAGATCTGTGCCACCTCTGAGTAAATAACACCATGAGCTTTTATAGGCAAACTGCTGAAGCAATCACGCTGGAATGGAAACATCTGTGCTGAATTAGCTGGAGGAGGAGGGGTAGAACGCCTCAACCTGTCTGAAGTGCTGAAGTGTGGGAGCCAGGCGCTGTCCATGGAACTGAACTGGCTCACAAGCAGACAGGCGGTGGCTATAACACCGCCCGTCTTTGTAAATAATAAAGATTGCAATTTCCGGTATTCAAAACAAATTGTGGTGCCGGGGTTTTTTCTATAAAATATTCCATTTTGATATGACTAATTCAAAATGTTGTAGCTTTAATATGGTTATAGATAAAGGTACACTGTAAATTAGAAAAATCTTCAGTATGATCCAAAGTTTGTGTAACGAGCAAAATCATACATCTTATTTGCATATTATGACGTCATCAGGCGTTGGCAATATTGGATTGCATGACTTTTACAATGTTTTGCTTTTTTACATTGTTTAAATCTTTTTTTTCATCAATAATTTTATTTTTTTATTTAGATTTTTCTATATATGTATTTTCTACATCTATATGTTTCATTTTTTTGGCTTTTTTTTCAAGAACAGGTGGATATATCTGTTTATGTCCTTTCTTATGTGGCTCCGTTACTCTATATACACTATATAAAATCAACAGAAAGAAAATATTGGCCACAGAATTTTACAGATCCGTCCCAAAAATAACTAACAGGCTCATCAAATTGTCTGATCCACTGGTGATTCTACTCTTCCTTATCTGTCAACCAAACCTCGCCAAAATCCTCATCCTCACTTCGAGTGGGACAGAGAACTTTACTGCTGTTTACTCGCTTATAAGCTGTCTTTTTTCTCTCCTGTTTTCGATCGCATCTGCTATTAGTTCCACTGATTTTTACCTCCCTCCCACCTCGGTCACAATTAGCGTTGTGATGACCACCTTGCTACCCGAACACATACCTTTCTCTCACCGGGAGAACGTGATGCAGCGCTGGAATGTTGCTGCTTGTGGAGCGTCATGGCGAAACGGGACTGGCTGTTGCTGCGGCACATTTTAGTTTCACTTTCTCCCGGGACAACTGAACAGATCAGAAGTAAATATTTCTCTTCAGAATCAGAATAAGCCAATACTTTACGGCGGGGACCTCCGACATCTCGGCCTCACAAGTTTTATCTTTTAAAAGTTGCGTTCTCTTTACTGTGACCGCAGCAGCTGTACCTCGCGTCCCCCGCTTGCGGCGCTGACTCAAAGGCCGATTTACTCCAAAAGTTTCCATGGTAACACACCCAAAAAGGTGTCCAACATTAAAGGTACACACGTCCACCATCTCCTGATGTAAAGTAGTAATTAAATTAGTGGCCCCATCTCCAGGTGTGGCTCGTTAAAGTCAGCAATGTTGCTTGTCGCAATATTGCGACTTTGGCGCCTAGAGGGTTAATTTTTTTTTTGTTAATAAACTCTTGTATTTTGGAAACTTGTTTATTATTCCAATTACATATGTAGTAACTTGCTGTTCAACGAACATCAAAAACTAATTCCTTCATCACATTTAATTATACCTTTCAGGCAGGTAACCATAAACTTTTAACTTTAACTTATTATTTTTCTGGATCCCAAGATGGTTTTTCAGGCGACTGTAGCTCAGTGGTAGAGTAGTTGGCTTGCAATTTGAGGGTAGTAGGCTCGATTCCAGCTTCCTTAAGTCATGTGTTTATGTGCCCCTGGGCAAGGCACTCAACCCCCCTAAAAATTCTAAATTGCTCTACCAAGCCATGTTGGTGTGTGAATGTGAATGGGTGAATGTGGCTTCAATGTAAAGCGCTTTGAGTGTCCAGTATGAATAGAAAAGCGCTATATAAGTTCAGTCCATTTGACATGAAATTATTAATTACCGTTAGCAATTATTCATAGCCAAAACCTACCTATTGTAGCACAATCCTATTTAAGGAATCTCAGCAAGTCCCGCTGATGCAGACTTTCCAACAAAAGTAATCCACCATCCTGAGCAAGCATGTAGCAACAGTGGAGAGAAAAATCTCCCTTTAATAGGAAGAAACCTCCAGCCGAACCACACTGAAAAAAATGACTTTGGAACAATCTAAAAGAAATGCTTTAATTTTTTACAGCTGATGTATTCTCAAACCATTAAAATTTGGTTCAAAGCAAAAATGCAACTTTTTAAAATAGAAATTGTAAATTTTCAAAATGCCTCAATTTAAATTATTGGATTGTGTGTTTTCACTTTAGCTAAATGCATTATTTTCAAATACAGCAACATACAATTATCCTCTTATATTACCGTATTGTCCCGAATATATGAGGACATAGTTATAAAGGAATGAATTCTTTACCATATATTGACCATGAAACCGTGCCATATGTGTGTGGAACAAAAATGACAAACAGTGACTTTCCAAAATATAAAGTATATTTACAAAAGAAGGAGAAGAAAGATTTTAATCACTTAAACTAATAACCAACATACTAGTGATCAAACTAAATGAATAAGTAAAAATAAAATAACAAAAACGGATAAAAATGCAATAAAAATAGAAATCATGAATTCGGATTTGTGCTTTGGAGGAACTTGGATGCTCTAGGAACCAAGGTTTAATTTGCGGATGCTGGAATGAAAGCTAAATTAGTTAAATAAGTTATCTGGATAAGAAGTAATTGACCTTTTAGAAAATGACTTCTACTTGGATTGATTATGGCAGTAAACAATCCAAATAGAATCCGAATGGAACAATAGTATTTTCTAGTATAGTATTTTTATTTTTATATAAAAAAGGGTATCAAACACGGCTAATAAGTTTTATAGTTTCTGTTCTTAATCTTCTCTGAACCGATGGTTATCTGAACGCCTGATTGTTTATTCACTGAGTGCAGCCGAGCCCTGAACACGTGGGCTAAACCTAGCTTCAGCTCCCTGTAACACACGTGGGACGTTTTAAGTAGCTCAAATACATTTATTAAACATTAAACAAAGAAAGAAAAACTCCTGTTTGATTGAGTAGCTCACATTGTAAGATTTAAACAAATCTTTGTCAGGAAAGTCTTATAAAACCCTGATTAAGCTTCAGGCCGAGGCCTTGTTTACCCAAACAGATGAAACCTAAAAAGTTAACAACAGTAAAAAAGGGAAACTCCTTTAAAATTAGTTATCCTAACTAATTTATCTATGCCTAAACAGACCTTATGAACTTTTAAAGTTCTCTCCTTACGTCTCCGTTGATAAGGGGACATGGTCGTGCGACATCAGCCTAGTGGCTAACAATGGCTACGGTGGCTACTTAGTGATTCTCTTGGCCATGGGAGATGCAGTAAGTTTGTCTTCAGATTTGTTAAGGACTTTCTTTCACTAAACAGTACCTTTTACGATTTCCAACATGGCAATTATTATCGGCTCTGTGGCGTCAATTCAATGCGGCCTCGGCTGGTTCGGACACCCACCGTGCGCAGCTCTCAGCTCCGTTTCTCAGCACCGTTTCTAGGATGCTCTGAAACTCAGAGCTTCGTGGCTATTAACGAACGGCTGGCAGCGGGGGCTATTTATGCCTTCTCAGTCTTCTTCTCCTTCTGTGGACCTACAATGCAGATTAGCGCCAGCCGATGGCTTTGTGTGACCCAACAAGTCCAAACAATGTTGCACATCATGAGCAACAGACTGCAAACAATTTAAGATTTGAACACCATCTAGGTATGGAGGATCAAAACTGACATAATTAAAAATAAAAGAACAAATATATATTTTGCTTTTCCTTTTCGTTAAACATGCATTTCTGCAAAGAAATGTATATATTGTTTTCCCTTTTCGTTATTACATGCATTTTGTCAAGAAATTATACATATATATATATATATATATATATATATATATATATATATAAGAAAAAGCAATATATATATATTGTTTTTTCCTATTCCTTTTACATACATTTCTGTCAAGAAAAATAATATTTTGTTTTAAATTCTCCTTATTACGTGCATTTTTGTCAAAAAAATAATACATGTATTTTTCCTTTTCCTTGATTCATGATTTCATGAATCATAACGATAAAGCTAGGGGCAGAACTAGATGTTATCAGAAACTCAATTCGAGTAACGGCTTTTAAAAAAGGAATCTGAATATACCTAATTGGAAATATATATATATATATATATATATATATATATAATATTAGACCACCAGTATAGACCAGGAGTTTGGACACACCTTCTGATTTAATGCGTTTTCTTTATTTTCATGACCACATTGTAGAATCAAAACTATAAATGTACTTAAACAAAAACGGGTGAAATAACTGAATACATTTATTATATTTTAGATTCCTCAAAGTAGCCACCCTTTGCTCTGATTACTGCTTTGCATTCTCTTGAGCTTCAAGAGGTAGTCACCCAAAATGGTTTCCCAACAGTCTTGAAGGAGATACAAGAGATGCTTAGTCCTTGTTGGCCCTTTTGCCTTCACTCTGCGGTTCATCCATCCATCCATTTTCTTAACCGCTCAATCCTTAATGGGTCTTGGGGGGGCTGGTGCCTATCTCCAACTGTCAACAGGCGAGAGGCGGGGTAGACCCTGGCCAGTCCATCACAGGGCAGGACAAACAACCACGCACACACTCACACCTAAGGACAATTTGGAGAGATCAATTACCCTGACAGTCATGTTTTGGACTGTGGGAGGAAGCCGGAGTACCCGGAGGGAACCCACGCAAGAACATGCAAACTCCATGCAGAAAGACCCTGGGCCAGGATACAAACCCACAACCTTCTTGCTGCAAGGCAACAGTGCTAACCACTGCGCCACCGTGCGGTGCAGCTCACCCCAAATCATCTCGATTGCCTTCAGGTCCAGTGACTTTGGAGGCTAAGTTATTTCACAATTTTTGTAAAAGTGTTCATGCATGAACACATATGGAATTATGTAGTACTTTCTTTATTTTCATGACTACTTACATTGTAGATTCACACTATGCATTGATGGCTTAGTGTGAATCTACAATGTAAATAGTCATGAAAATAAAGAAAACACACTGAATTAGAAGGTGTGTCCAAACTTTTGGTCTGTACTATATATATATATATATATATATATATATAATTTTGTTTGTTACAAAACCAAGTGGCAAAATTTATCCATTTTCCTTTTACATCAATACAGGTCCTCTCTGCATGCAGGCTTATTCACATCTGTTTCAGCACTGGTGATGATGTGGTCCCAGAGGATGAGCTTGAAAAATAGCAGGAGAAGAGGAAGAGAGGAAGAAGAGGAGGCAGTCAGCGGGGTTCTCTGGTGGGACCAACTGTCCTGTGAATATATTTTAGTGCTATGGCAACTTTGGATTGAGAAATTCCAAAGTTTATTGATGGACGATGCAGTGTACACTACAATGAAGCTGACACTTCCGTTGACAGCAGTTGTCACTATCAAATCAGCATAACTAAACAATGTTTTATCTAAGCACTGTGAGTAATGAATAAAACTTACAAATGCAATAAAATTTCCTTTACAAAACTACCCAGATCACTCCCTGCAGACCACCCTCTATGCTATTCCACTTTTGTGTTGGAGCTCCCCATCCAAATTTCTTGAATTTTCTTCAATAGACCCAACTCGTCTACCACATACTTCCTGTTTATTCTGTTAAACGTTAAAGGAGCAGGGGGCTGGATTTCTAAAATAAATTATATTCATGTTCAGTTTTGTAATTGTATTGGGTAATGAAGTGTTTGAAACTTCTTTTTTTTTACTGTGGGTTTAATTGCTTGATGTTGTAACAAAATTATGATAAGGAAGAAAGAAAGAAGATGAAGAAGAGAAACAGGACCGGTAGAAGTGTGAACTGACAATACAAGATACCCGCCCCCATCCCAGGGGGAGACCTAAATCCATTCCAGCATTCAGACTACTATCAAAACACAGGACACTAGACACCCAGGTTGAGTTTAGCCCCCCGTCCACATTCACCTTTAATGTCTACATCCTGAATCTTAACACCAACCATGTGTTGAGTGTTCAAATAAAAGCAGTCCTTAGCATCTATTTATTCAACAAAAAATGAGAAGCTTACAGAATGAAACGCCTCCATTACATTTCCAGTTTTCTCAATCACATCTCCACCTCTGCTCTCAATGACAGCAACAACCTGGGTGGAAATTCATCTAAAGCAGACAGAAATCCTGAATGCAGAGGCATCGTTGTTTGGTTGATCTAAACAGAGGAGATCACGATGAAAAAAGTAAACTAACAAAGAAAAAGAGGATAAAAAAAGTGAAGTAAGAACCAGAAATACAGGGTATGTAGTGAATAGAGGCATGACATTAGATGAAATTCCACTTCTGTACAAAGCATCTTCGCATGATCAGCAAGTTCTTCTACTGTCTGTGGAATACCAGATGGTAAAAACATCTTCACCTATTTGCCAGAGTTAAAAACAGCCCTCAACATGGCTGCTTATCTCCCAGTCGTCTATTAAACAAAAAACTAAGATGAAAGTGTGATTCAATGAACTGTTTAACAACTTATTATAATTCACACATTTTTATTGCCAAAATGGTTGAAAGCATAAAGGACCGACAGGTGAAGATGCCAGGGAAAAAAACTACCTTGGGTTAGGGCTGCAAAATTTATCAAAATTAAAATTTTAAATGTAAAAATTTACAGAAACTTACATTAATATTCAATAATTTTTTAATTGATATTTCACAGCCAGAACCAGAACCTGGTTTAGTACGAGTGTCCATCTGCCACAACAGTGTCGGAACAGTGTCGGGATTCCAGGAGACAGAGCAGAGACACAGAAAGATCAAAAGGAACCGATGTAAGAGTACTTTCTATAGATGTTGCCCTTTATCAGGGTCATGAAGGCCACATGACAAAAAGCATTGGTCTATCAATTAAGTTGTTATATCAGCACTTCCAAGTGTCGCTGGAACTCCTGTCTCAACCTTTAAATGCCTCTGTGCTCTTTGCAATTTGTTGAAGTTGAATGTTTGGATTTCTATACAAAAAAAAAGTAAAAATTTGTTAACAGAACATGGAGAACAAACGGTCACTGGGAGCAACACACCAGTCAATGCCCCCCTCCAGCAAGACATCACAGCTGAACAGGAGAGAAAAAGTATAAAGAAAAAACAAGGTTAACTGTCAAAATAACAACAAATAATGCAACTGAAGAGTAGTAGAAGAGAAAAGTAGCAGAGTGAAGAAAAGTAGTCAGTCTGTCTTCCAACAGTCTAAGCCTATAGCAGCATAACTACAAAAATAACTCAAGATAACCTAAGCCACTCTAACTATAAGCTTTGTAAACTAAACTATAAGCTGATTATTAAGGGCTTTATAAGTAAGGAGGAGGATCTTAAACTCTATTCTGGACTTAACTGGGAGCCAATGGAGAGAAGCCAAAACAGGAGAAATGTGATCTCTCTTTTTAATATTCATCAGAACTCTTGCAGCAGCATTTTGGATAAACTGCAGGCTTTTACACTGCAAAAACAGATGTGTCAAAAATAAAACCTGTTCTGAGTGTGATCAGGGATTACACGTTTGTGTAGATATTAGCACACAGTGTGTAATCCTCCAATCAATTGATTGACACAGTTAAAGTGTTATCTTCTGTGCATGAAGATCTGGTAAAATAAACAGAAAAAACAAATATACATTAGGCAACAAAAATAATTCATATCAACATGTTTAACGGGATAAGTTATTTTAAATGTCTCACACATACAATGCGTTCCAAATTAACTCAACATGTGTAATCCTTGATCACACTCAGGACATGTGTCATTTGTTTTTGCATTGTAATAGTATCTTGTGGGTTTCAGACACAAACCTAATAATACCCTACCCAACAAGGACTTACAGATGAGAAAACTGGAATTAAACAAAAAGGCAGCTCTCCTCTGTAAAAGCTTATCTGACAAAGTTGCATTGTTACAAAAGCACTAAAGGTAATTTAAGCACTCAAATGGATGTGGTGTACATATGGCAGTCAAATTACCAAAAGGCCCACAAATGCAGGTTCCAAATTGATTATATGTGGCACTACTAACTGATGATTGGAATTAGCACTAAATTACAAAGGAGGATTTAAAACAAACAATAGATATCACTTTATTTATGAGAACATCCATATTGGGGACATAACTGATGACAAATGTGTGCTGTCTTTGGAAAAGTGTCTGCCAGAAACTCCACTAGTTAATCTTAAGCTAGTCAGCTGATAAATGAATTTAGAATAGATTGGGAGTCTCCATTTTAGGAGCCATTACTGTCTTATTCATCTCCAACCAGATATTTATTAAATCCATAACCCATTCTGCCCTCAAGTTTGAGTGAGGGTGTAAAGGGGATCTGCTTTTCTTGCTATCCTTTTAAAGGTCTAATACTCTTACATTTAAATATCATCCTGCCAGAGAATGTAATATCAAGGACAAAGAAAGGGGTGAGGGCTGTCTTGGTTATGTCAAAAAAGAGACAGGAATACGTTTTCAAACAAATAACTAAAGCAGATTTTCAAAGCAGGAAGGGAAGGATGTACAGCATGTTTTATGTGTGTACGTGTGTGTTCAGAGAAAGCCGAGAAGGTAACAACCTTGATCTACAAGGAAGAACACATCCTTCACTTCCTGGAAGGCAGAGCACTGCAGAGCGGAACAAAACGTTCAGTATTAGAACGTCTTCAAATCATCTCAATAATTCATTTGTCTGCAAAGTGCTTCTAAGGTGAGGGATCTTCTGAAGTGGTAAACTTAGGTATGACACAACTCTTAAAAATAAGTGCAGCTGTAAGAACCTGAAGTTGATTTATAAGCATACACTATATCCACATGTCTGACTTCATGCTGTAAGGCATGTACAGGTCAAGCTATTATGTCACTGCTTTCACACTGTCTCACTCATTCACCTCTAATCTGGAAAATTAAGACAAATAAGGAAAATCCGAGGCTGACACACATATGGGAACATTTTCCGACAAATCACTGAAAACACTGAAAATTTAAGAGCTGTGCAGGTCTATGTGTTTAATGGCTGGTAAAAAATAAAAAACACTTTTCCACATTATTTACATAAGAACATTTTTTTGCTAAAAATTTATGTTTCTTTCTGTATCCCAGCAGATTAAGATATTTCACATGCTGTGGACAGGAAGGATTATCAACCACCTGCACTTTTGATCACTGGCTACATTTAATGCGCCAGGTTGGGGGAATACTAGGACCATGACCTTATGCAAGTACAAAAAAACAACAACAATAACGAAGTAACACATTTATAGAAAGACCAAGAAGCAGACTGCATGGAAAAATAATTCCATTTAAGAGTTTTTATTTTTATGTACGCACCTACATAAGAGCATTTCTTTTTGTAAAATCATGTTCTTCAGGAGACGTTAAATGTCTGTATGCTTGCCCTGATAAGGATATAAAGCCAGAATAGTTACACTCAGACTTTTTTCAATTTTGAGTGTTTTAAATAATATATTTGCAATGTTAAAATATTTTTAAGCTTTATTTTGTTTAAGCTGTCACCTGATGGCTCATCAGATTATCAGGAGAGAGACAATGATGGAGAAGAAGAAAACAAATTGTACGTAGAAGGTCAGTTAATGTGTTATAGCAGGAGCAGTAGGTAAATGTTTCACTGAAAACATAAAGCATATGCATCAAGTGTCAGTGAGTGTAAATGCACATCTGACTATGGGAATGACTGAGCTACAACCTTTAAGAGAAGCCTTTATCTGACTAAATATATTTAAGCCGTTTAAAGATAGATGTTCTGGAATATATATGGACAATTCCATCTGGTCCCTAACTGTAGTTGTCTTTCAAATACACCACTTTTTTACAGGAACATTGCCTTTCAGCTACTTTCACATGGCAAGAAATATACCTGATGGATTCTGATGAATGTCTGGGGTCGTTGTATCCGGATACGACATAAGCAGTGCGCTGGCGTACATCTGTCATTTCCCCAAACAAAGTCATTCTTGCAAAGAGGGCTGACGAAAAAGAACTCCTCACAGTGTTCATCTTTTCGCTTAAAAGATAAAGTTGAATGAAAAATAGAGGGAAACAATGTGTGCACTCACAGCTTTCTCTGTCCCACCACCCCCCGCCCCCTCTTCCGGAACTTTACTTGATATTCTGAACGCAAACACACTACCATGAGAAGTCCGCTCTTGTTACTAGGGCGTCCAGCGTAAATATACCAGTAAATGTTATGCGAACAGTTCCTAAAGTTTGCTTTCAGACTCAAAAGTAAAATAGACGAAGTTCAGAAAATTATGTTTTTTCATGGCCTGTTTAAAAGAGGGTTTGTAACACAACTGAGTTAATGACTGAATCGCTACATCGTAGGTAGGCAGTAGGTGACAACACACACCCTTTTGCCTCCTTCCTAACCAGCCAAAGTGCGGATTGTTGTGCAGCAGCATGTGTTTGTGATCCTAAATGACATGTGAGTATATATTATTTTTTGCTTAGTTCTACCTCTATTTGTTATTATGTTTCATACACACAAACATGTTGAATGTGATTATGGAGTTCACAACAAAAACTTAATTGATTTGTCTATATTTAATTTTCAAAAAGAGCAACTGCATCTAGATTTGTCATTTTATTTACACTGCAAATTATAGTTTTTTTGGTCTTATTTAGGAATGGCGATTAATTTACAGCTACCCTGTGACTAATTAGATCACATTAAGCACTGTTAAAGCACCGGCACAGTATCAAAAGTACCAGTTTGGCACCAGTATTGGATAAAACCTAAACGATACCCATCCCTACTAATTACATGAAAAGCGAGATATTTCAAGCCTGTATTAGTTATGCTTTTGATGATTATGGCTTACAGCGGGGCTGCACGGTGGCGCAGTGGTTAGCACTGTTGCCTTGCAGCAAGAAGGTTGTGGGTTCATATCCCAGCCCAGGGTCTTTCTGCATGGAGTTTGCCTGTTCTCCCCACCCATGCATGGGTGGGTTCTCTCCGGGTACTCTGGCTTCCTCCCACATTCCAAAAACATGACTGTCAGGTTAATTGATCACTGTAAATTGTCCTTAGGTGTGAGTGTGTGCATGGTTGTTTGTCCTGCACACACACACTGAGATCTCCAGCCTCGCACCCGTTGACAGCTGGAGATAGGCACCAGCAACCCATTAAGGATTAAGCAGTTAAGAAAATGGGGATAGATGGATGGCTTACAGCTTTCAAGTTTGGATTTACTCTTTGTGATCCACGTGCAGGACACCACAAGGAGGCCAGTTGAAAAGTTTAGGCCTGTATTCCTTCAGACCACTGGGACATTATGTCTTTGCAAAAGCACGAGGTATGATGACCTTCTGAAGATGGAGGCTCATGCTGAAAATGTAATGGAGAACTCCACAAAGCTTGGTGACACAATTTTTGAGGACTCTGGTGCTGATACAGTGAGGTCCAGTAGATTTACCAATGTGAAGTGTCAGTAGCTGTTTCTGGACCTGGTCAACTGTGAAGTTGACAGAAGAGGGGAGAGGTGCGGTTTTGGTCAGAATAGTATCGGTCTTTGTCAGACATGTGACCTGCCTAGCAACCGCTACCCCCTGGCGCCATATTGAGTGTAAAGCTTGGTTTATGCTTGAAGCATGTACATTCCACGCGGAATGAGACGGCCTTCAAACAGTGTTTTTACCTTTTGCAGCTTGCGCCTACTGCGAGCCAATATTCTCAAAGATTTTAGGGGGGGGATATAGGACTCTACCGGCATGTGTACAACACTACACTATAGTAGAAGTAGAAATCGTTGTTCACAACATGGCGACACCCGTGAGCTCAAACAAAGAGGAAGAACTTTTATGCTGTTTGCTGCTGTTAAGAAACAGACGAAAAAGGAGTCCACTCTTCCATTAAACTGGAGATGACAACACAACGGGGAGCATAATTTACTTGTGAGACCAATGCGCTGAATAGACAAACAATTATATTTTAAGTATTTTCAGATATCTCCCTATAGATTTGACCACTTGTTGCATTGTATTCGACCCTGTAGTAATCATGCAGCTACCCACATTTGCCTTTTAAAACAGGAAGGCTTGCTGTCACTCTTCGTGGGTTGGCATCAGGGAACAGTCAGCAGGGCGTGGCACAGAGCTAGATGTTGGGATCGACAACAGTCTCCCTCTTTGTCAAGGAAGTCTGTGAGGCAACTTGGTCGGCGTTCTGCAGTGATTTTGTTACATTACCTGTCAAAAAAAAGTGGGCAGAGATCTCACAGGAATTCTGGCGTGTGTGGAATTTCCCAAATTGTTTGGGTTGGGTTCACAGAAAACGTGACAATAAAAGCGCCACCAAATGCAGTGAGTGACTATTTTAAGTAGAAAGGAACTCATTTCCTTGTGCTTATGGATGTTTGTGATGCACATTATAGATTTAGCATGATGGACATAGGGGCACGTGGGAGAGAAAGTGATGGTGGGGGTTTTCAGGAGTGTATGTTTGGGAGGAGCCTGCTCCATGGAACCCTAGACCTTACCACATTGTGGTACCTGGAAGGTACCACAACTCGACCATTTTGTATGATATATTATACTACTAAATACTCCCACAAATGTGGGCCATTGATTGCAAAAATGATTTCTTCATTTGCACACACAAAAAAGTGATTTGCCTAACAAATTAATTCAAGCCCATGTTGCAAAAATGGAGTACACCCAATTATAGTCCTAGGAGAAAAGCCACACTTAAGACTACAAACTTATAATTAATAGGATTTCAACCACAGGTGAGTCTAATGATTCATTGAAGAGGTGTCCACCAGAAAGGTGACAATAAAAGTACATTATTTTACTAAGAAAAGCCCTTCCCATTTCATGCTGTCAGTAACGGCTCCCCATGGAAGAGAAATCTGAGAAAGGAAATAATTTCTGTACACAAAAAAGGTGAGGGCTACAAGAAGATCAGCAAAGCTCTACATATCAGTCAAAATGTTGAAGCAAAAGTGATCAAAAAATTGGAGAAAGATGGAAGTGCAATCATCTTACAGTACAAGGCCATCCAGGCCGTCCACCAAAGTTAACATCTCGACAGGAGCGTCTTCTGATGAGAAGGGTTGAAGAAAATCACCATGGAAGTTCACTCCAGTTAGTTAAAGAAGTAGAAAGCCAAACTGGAGTGACCGTTTTCCGGGACACCATACGGTGCACACTGGCAGAGGAATGGCATGCTGGGTATCGTCCATGAAAGAAGCCTCTCCTAAACCCAATGCACAAAAAACATGCCTAGAGTTTGCTAGGGCCCATGCTGAACAAATGAAGACTACTGGGACTCTATACTCTGGAGTGTAGAGTCCCGGATTACTGTTTTTGGAACTAATGGTTTAAAAACTGGATGGTGTCGTAAAGGGGAGGATTTTAAAGATAAAATGCATGGTGGTGGTAGTTCATTATGTGGGACTGAATTTCATTGATGGTATCATGAACTCAACAATGTACTGCTCTATACTGAAGGACAAGATGCTGCCATCACCTTTCCAACTCGACAATGATCCAAAAACACATCTAAAGCTACTTTTGCATTTCTGAAGCAGAACAGGGTGAAGGTGATTGAATGGCCAAGTTTGTCTCTTGATATGAACCCAATTGAACACCTGTGGGGAATTCTGGGGCAACAAGTTGAGAATCCCTCCCCATCCACCATCCAGGCTCTAAAATAGATTATTCTTGAAGAATGGAAAAAGATAGATGTTGCCCAGATTGCCAAGAAGACTTGGTGCTGTCCTTAAAAATCATTGTGATCACACAAAATACTAGAGTATGTAGTTATTGTTGCAGGGTGTATTCATTTTTGCTTCAACCAATTTGAATAATACTGAAGATTTTGTGATCTAAATTAGATTATTAACCTTAATTTCATGTTATGGAGTTAAATAAGTGTTCAATAAAACTCAGCCTTGTGGAAAGTTTGGAAATTGTTCTTTTGTTCACTGAGCTACTGATTAAATTCAAAGTTTTTAAAGGGGGTGTACTCATCTATGCAGAGCACTGTACGTGGACACTGAAAGTGATAATTCAACTGCAGCCTTTAATGTTATCTTACGCTCAATTGGCTTTACTCAGAAGCTGAAGGGAGCCACACACTCTGGTCAACACATGTTGGCTGTTACAATGATATACGGTAATGAGTGTGAGAAAGGAAAAGTCCTCCCACATAACCCAGTCCTGTCTGACCACTTTTTGATAACTTTTGAATTTACTTTACCTGACCGTCCAAAATCTGAAAGACATTTCCAATTACAGTAGAAATTTATCAAACAAGTTTTAAAGAATATGTTCCATTCTTGTTTCTCTCAGTGTCTCACAATAACACAGTGGACGGAAGCTCCCTGGTTTAATGCAGAGTTGTGTACTCTAAAGCAGAATACTAGGAAACTGGAGAGAAAATGGCGCTCAACACACTTAAATTATTCCTTTCTAACCTGGATAAATAATCTACTACTTTATAAAAACGACTATTGACAAATTAAAACAGCATATTTCTGATCATTAATAGAGGTAAATAAAAACAATCCTAGGTTTCTTTTTAGTACAGTTGCCAAACTTACAAGGAGTCATAGCTCTGTTGAGCCAAGTATTCCCCCTTCTCTCAGTAGTGATGACTTTATGGGATTCTTCATAAATAAAATACATTCTATTAAGAATAAAATCTGGGGGCGTTACTAGACCTCATTCGCTGAGGCACGTGTGTTAGTACAAGTATCCAGTGCCCAGGTAAATGTATAGCTCTGCTCTCCAGCACCCCTGCTCATCACTCAAAATGAAATTTTTTTAACTCTGTATAAAAAAAATGTGTAAACATTTAAAAATACACAAAATACTTTTGTGTCATTATTACTCATAATCATTGATTTGATTTATTTATTTAGCACATTAAGATGCATTACAGTGCACATTATATATATTAAAGAAACAAATTTTTCTAGAGCAGAGAGCAAACAAACCTATCTGGTTTTGTCTGAGGCCTCAAAAAACATGAATTGTATTCTCCTTAAGATCGACTGATTTAAGGAAAAAAACGTTACTCTTAATTTAAAATCTGTTGCCATTCTCTATTCTCTTAGCCATTTTGAATATGAACTAGGTTGAATTAAACTAATTTCAAGGATAAATACAGCAGGTCTGACTCACATCATTAAATATAATTATTAATTCATACTCTAATCCAAGAGGAGACAGAGGCGGATGGAGTAGGCTACCTCTTATTTAAGATTTTTTAATCTGCCACTAGTCACTAAGTGAACAGAATCGCGCCTACCTGTGTTGATGCTGCACCACGTCCAGTTCCTCTGGAGGGAAGGAAATGTGCTATCCCATTTCCCTGATATATGTATGTATATATATTGTTGCTCCTGTTCTAGGAGCTGACTTTGCAAAACCTGCCACTGTAACTGCAGCAGGCAGAAGCTTTTGCACTTCTCTGAACTGAGAGGCAGAGGATTTCCATATGATCATAATATGCGGGAAATTTACAACTAAACTTTAATACGGCAAGACGGCAGGAAAGAAAATACGGAGATTTCCGTCAGAGTAGCCTATAGAGGATAATTTGCCTATAAAGTAGCCTATAATAACCTACACAGAGTCAGAGTAACCTATAGGTGATAATCTGCCTATAAAGTACCCTATAATAATCTACACAGTCATAATAGACCATAGGCATTAATTTCCCTTTAATGTAGCCTATAATAACCTACACAGAGTCAGAGTAGCCTATAGGCGTTGGTAAGGTGTATCGCGTCATTTCCTGTTTGGGGACTCACTTGGTTGAAGCATCTCGGTGCTCTTGCCCTCTTGAATTTATCTAATTTGAGTTATTTTAACACAAAAAGACGTTAAAACACTTGTTTTATGTTGGTGTTCTTTACGTTTTGGGAACTCGTTAAGTGTTACCCTGGTTTTCTGGGCTCGGTAAGGTATCGCTAGGTTAGATTAGGTTCACTACTAGCATGGCTACAGCTTTCTCTCCTGTCCCTCCGTCTCTCTCTGAATCTCCTCCTCTCTGTGTCAGATGTTTAGCTACTCCTCTGCCTCTAGCGAAGATGCTAGGTGTAAAAAGTGCAGCATTTTTATAGCCTTGGAGGTAAGGGTTTCTGAGCTAGAGGCCCGGCTCCGCGCTGTATAACAGCCAGGCCCAGCAGTAGTGCAGAGCCAGTTAGGACAGGACCCCTTAACCGTCCTCCAACAGCTCCCGTGCAGCCGGAACCTCCGGCGACCTAGGTGACGGTTCGTAGGAAGCTTAGCGCCAGACCCCAGCGGCCAGCCAACCTCCAGCCCCTGTCTGTGAACAGTAGGTTCGCCCCGCTCAGCGACGTACCCCCTGAGCACGAGAGGCTGATTCTTGTAATTGGCAGCTCCATAGTTAGGAACGTGGCTCCAGAGACACGAAAGACCACCGTCAAATGCCTTCCGGGGGCCAGGGCTGCGGACATTAGGTCCCATCTGAAGCTTCTGGCCAAGGACAAACAGCGGTTTGGCAGGATTGTTATCCATGCTGGTGGTAATGACAACCGGTTACGGCAATCGGAGGTCACAAAAATTAGCGTAGCTTCGGTGTGTAGGGCTGCCAAAAAGATGTCTGACTCTGTAATTTTTTCTGGTCCCCTGCATGATCGTACTACCGATGACATGTACAGCCATATGCTGTCGTTTCACCTTTGGTTGTCAAGGTGGTGTTCAGAAAACGATGTGGGCTACATTGATAACTGGGGGGCCTTCTGGGGAAAACCTGGACTGTTACGTAGAGATGGAATCCATCCCACCGCGGACGGAGCTTCGCTTCTTTCCAGGAACATTGATAGGGTTATCTCTAGTTCCCCAATGCGTGACAACCCAGAGTCCAGCTCAGGGAACGGGACTGCCACACACCCACTACCCTATAGAGACAGTTTCCCGTCCACTACCCAAAACAAACGAATTAATAGTTAATGCTACTAGAGCAAAGTATAAAAATATCATAAAGATAAATACAACTCCGACTGAACAGAAAAATAAATCAATTAAATGTGGTTTACTAAACATAAGATCTCTCCCCTCAAAAACACTCTTAGTAAATGACTTAATTTGTGATAATAATATTGATTTGTTTTGTCTTGCAGAGACATGGTTGCAGGAAGAGGACCATGTCACAATAAATGAGTCAACTCCCCCTAGCTACTTAAATTTTAGTGTCCCTCGAAGTACTGGTCGAGGAGGTGGAGTATCAACTATCTTTCATTCAGATTTACTAATTTATACCCCCAAAAATAATAGTTACAGTTCCTTTGAGCATTTAATCTTTAGCTTTCCTCATACACATAACAAAGCAGTAAAGCCACTTTTGTTTGTGGTCTTGTATCGTCCACCAGGACCTTATTCTCAATTTTTAGATCAGATATCAGATTTTCTATCTTAATTAGTTTTAAACACTGATAAAGTTATTATAGTTGGAGACTTCAATATTCATGTTGATAGTGAAAGTGATAGTATAAATACAGTTTTTAACATTACCTTACATTTCCTTTCCACTGGATGTGTCAGCAGCATGTTACAGGAGCAGCACGTTTTACTCACGTATTCTGCTGCTTGGCCCCATAGGGGGGCGTCAGCAGCACGTAGTAGCAGGGAAGCAGCTGTCACCGAGAGAGACCGAAATCCTGTACATAAAAGTACAATAGAAAATAGTGATTTAACTCCTGACGCCTCACAACTTGACGTTCTAGTTCATAGCGTTAATTCCTCCCTGCGTCTGGCAATAGACAAAGTTGCCCCCTTGAAAAGGAAGGTGGCTAGCCATAGAAGATTAACTCCCTGGTTTAGAAAAGTGCTACGTACCCTGAAGCAGAATGTTAGAAAACTAGGGAGAAAATGGCGCTCCACGCATTTACAGGATTCTTATTTAGTGTGGAAAAATAGTCTATTGCTCTATAAAAAGAGCCTTTGAACAGCTAGAACAGCATATTATTCATCTTTAATCGAGGAGAATAAAAATAATCCTAGGTTTCTTTTTAATACAGTTGCTAAACTCCCATAGGATCAAAGCTCTGTTGAGCCAACCATTCTCCCAGCTCACCTTCTGTATGCTATATTGCACAATACTGAATGCTCAGGTAAATAGTAAGTAGTAAACAAACTGTGTAAATCATTACTAATAAATGGCAGAAACAAAACGAATGCAGGTAGCGGTAGGCAAGCAATTTTCCATTTACTACATACATTAGGAACTCTGTTTCCATTTATGGGGTCCCTGTATATTATTTATATGATATATATATATATATATACATGTGTATCACAAAAAAACTGTGCATGGGCCCCCTGCCCCGCCCCAGTGCAACACCGCCTCTGCTCCCACCGCTCCTGCTCCTGCTGCGAGTAGCACGGCCAGATCTGCTTGGCACAGACGTGCCTCTGCCTCCCCTAACTGTCCTAAAAACACTACAACCTCGTCTGACCTCTCAGTGACCTTAGACAGCTGCTCCACCACGTTTCTGTCGCCACGATTGCGGGGAGGCACACGGTCAGAAGACAAAAAAGCGAGCTGGCCAGCGCGGTAAAAAGACTGGAGCCCTGCGTAATTTCTAGCCTCGTTTCCCACACCACTAACAAGCCTGCTGACTTTCAGATGAACACCCCAACCCCGTGAAACATTGTCCCCACCATCTACATCGGGGAAAGGAGTTTGTGCTTGGGCTAAACTCTCCCGTTGTCCAGCTGCAAGCTGGGGGCGCATCTGAAGCGCGATCACTAAATTAATCACCGTCATGTTCTGAAGGCAGATATTCCCCTTCAGAATCAGGGTCAGCAAAGAGAAAATCCAACACTTCATTACGTGTAAACTTGCAGGTGAACTTTGCTGATGCAATTACCCAATAATATAATGTAAATACTCGCTGATGTTTACACTAACTCTTTGACTAAAAATAGCTCAGACGCACAGTAAATCCGCTATGCAGGAATTGATTCAATGCGCTCAAATTTTGTATAGAAGGATTATTTTTTTGACTCAGTGATGACGTATGACATGTCTACCGACCAGTGGAGTGGAGTTTGAATAAAATATGACAACCTATTTGATACAATCGGCCGAAAACACCGTGGCGCCAAGAGGGTTAATTATTTATCAGCGTGATAAAGGGCATGTGTGGCGTGTGAGCGTGGGAAGTTGGTGAAATGCGTGTGTCTCACCGTGAGACTTGAGAGCACTGTATATGATTGAACTGCTTTAATGCAGCCGAACCTTCTGATGTACTAAAATTATTAGCTTCATCTAAACCTTCAACTTGTGTTTTAGACCCAATCCCAACTAAACTCTTAAAATAAGTTTTCGCTTTAATTGCTGCTCCAATTTTAGATATAATGAATCTATCCTTAGTCAATGCATATGTACCACAGGAATTTAAGATTGCTGTAATTAAACCTCTACTTAAGAAACCCTCTCTTGATCAAAACGACTTAATTAACAATAGACCGATATCTAATCTTCCCTTCTTATCTAAAATTCTTGACAAAATAGTTGCACATCAGATATGTGATCATTTAAACAATAATGAGCTGTTTGAGAAGTTTCAGTCAGGCTTTAGAGCTCATCATAGCACTGATGGAGTTTAAATTCTATATTAAAGTGTTCCTCTATTGTGGATTAACTCCAAATCCCTCAATTAGCTCTGTTCACGGTTTGAGGATCAAGCGTTCCTCAGCAGGGTCGAAATAGTGATATTCTGTTCCAGGAGACAAGGAGAAAAGACACAACAACAACAGATCTGTTTGTTATGAGACGCACGGGCTCAACAATGTGCGCACTGACTAACAGGGCTCATCTCTTTTTATTGAACACAAAGAAACAAGAACCACATGATATGGTCACTCACAGTACATAAACATTCATTGTGTGCCAAAGTATCATCTACTCCCCGAGTCTAGTTCTCCCCCAAATTTTTTTACAGACACCCACTTTTATAGGGGTCTTAACCTAAACTATCTTTCTTCCTGTTTAAACACAGTCTGTTGCAATTTCTTATGTTTATCAGTTCCTGGTCTAAACACAGCATGGTATTTATGACTGTTGTAAAAGCCTGGTACAAATTTAAGATTGTTTTTACTTCAATAATCTGACTCTTTCTAACCTTAAATGGTTACAGTAAGAGTATTTTCTTTGTAAATCTTTGAGATGTGCATGTGCAAGTAAATATAATTATATTGTACCCATTAATCTATCCTTGTATCTTTTCCGGTGGTTTCATATAGCCTACAGTATGACAGTGACAATAATGATTTTCAAGCTTGCACCCGTAGGTTAGACATTTATTTCATATTGCGAACACTTTTTTTATGTATTGGGGGTTGGGGGCCTTTTCCACAGCAAAGCTCTAGGTCTACAATCGCCCCTGATAAAATCATTGGCATTCTCCCAAACATTACTTCTTGTCTCTCAGTAAATGAGGCAGCATTTGGAGAATACTCTAGAACCACGTTTGATTCTGCACTGTTTTGATTCCATTGAACTTTCAGGATTATCACAAATTTTAGCTTTATCTAAACCTTCAGCTTATGTGTTTGACCCAATACTAACCAAATTATTTAAGGATTAAATTAAGTCCATGCATTTTTTACTTCAAGGCTGGATACTGTAATTCTTTATTATCAGGAAGTCCACAAAATGCAATTAAAAGCCTTCAGATGATCCAAAATGCTGCAGCAAGAGTTCTGATGAATATTAAAAAGAGAGATCACATTTCTCCTGTTTTGTCTTCTCTCCATTGCCTCCCTGTTAAATCCAGAATAGAGTTTAAGATCCTTCTCCGAAAAGGTGCATTTAGACCGCCCAGAGAATGCAGGCAGAAAAACACTCAAATTGACCAAAGTTGATGCTTTAAAAATAAGACCCAGCTGTTTGCACACTTTGTAGGTGTGTCAGCGCATCACGTCAGTTTGTCCGGATGGAAGCAGGGATTTCTCTGTTATTTTTCTTTTATTTATGCACTTTCCCTCCCTCTGCTCCGCTCTACCTAATAACGTGTATTTAATACCGTAGTTGCCCTAATTGGGATTGGCTTGTGTAAACTCACAACAAAGTTAAAAGAAAATATTTAACTGCTTACCTCAGACTCCAATATCCTCTGAATGCTACCTTATCACCTCCGGTTCTGTCTCTTCTACCTGCAGCTACTGCCGCCGGTCATCTCGCCCTCAGTCTCGAAAAAGTTCAATTTTCCCAACTTGACGCAGTGGCTGTGTGGACGCGCTGATGCCCGTTGCGCTGACGTGCGCAAAATGATGCATGCCACCTAGACGCAGCTTGATGCCCACATGCTGCATAGGTATCATAGACTTTGTATGTTATCTAACTTTTTTTTTTTTTTTTTTTTTTTTTTTTTTTTTTTTTTTTTTTTCTTTTTTAACGTGTCCTGTCTAGCAGTATGCTACTCAGAATTGGTGTCTGAGTACCAAGTACAAGCCCAACAGTTTTACTTTCCCAAGCAGAGTATTACAGCTTCGCTGTAGTACGCCACTTGATGTATATGTATGAAAAATCTTTATTAGTGATTACTGTGGGTTCAATTTCCTGACGTCATGGACATTAAACTGAGACAAGAAGGGAGAAAGGAAGAAGGTGAAGAAAAGAAACCGGACCAACAGAGGGGCGAACCGATGACACAAGACAGGGAGGCAAATAAAGAACACAAGAAAACATCCCAGTCCTCCACCTCTGCCGGACGGCAGAGAAACAGTAATACAAAAACAACAAAGTGTACAGAACCAAACCAATAGTTCGGATCTGGTAGAATAAACAAAGAATTACACATTCACTACACACAAGCATTGATTAATGAACATAATACAAATGTTTCTGGTAAGCTCCTGTGAACAACTAACTAATGATGATAACCTCAGCTTAAGATATGTCCGTCCTCACCTATGTCCCCACACCTATGTGTGTGCGAGCATGCAGGTCGGAATAAGGTTTCCCCATGCAAGTGATTGATAGCTGGTGTAAGGAACCGTCAATCCGTCCTACAGGAATCGGCACAGACATGGAGGAGGCAAGAGATGTATGCATCCAGCGTCCCACAGAGTACAGAGTCCACAGGCGGATCAGCGCAGGGTCGATCACCCGCCAAGAGGGGAACAGATGGAAGCCCCAGGGGAGCACCCACCAGCCGCGATGCTGGGGCCCGAGAGATCGCAGTGACGAGCCCACGGGCTCCGCCGGTAACCGGCTACGCCAGGGCGGGCCCGGACCAGGAACCGGAGGCCACGGGGACCAGGGGCACCCCACCCCCCAGCGGGGCCCCAACCAGTGACCAGCCGACAAGGGTCCCCCGCCGCCGCCGCAGGCAAGGAGGACCCGCAGCCAACCGACGGACAACACACGCCGCCGCCACCCCGGACCAGTACCCACCGCCAACAACCCGGCCCGCCCCCACACATCCACACGCCAGGGAGCCACAGCGGATGTACGCCCTCCCCAGGCCGCGCCCAGCCGGCACCTGGACATCCAGATCTTCCAGCTCCAGGGTCCAGATCCCGCCCCACGTGGGGCGCCAAGATCAGGGGCCCAGCCAATGCCGGACAGCCCCACCAGGCGAACAGACCAGCCAGCTGAAGTCCTGGAACCGGCAGGAGGATTGGGCGCCAGGCACGGTCCCCACCGATCCACCGGACGGCACCAACCTATTCTACAAACCCGGCACCCCCATAAGAGGTGCCCCAGTCAATCCAAGGAGGACATCGGCCCGAAACAGCGGCCGCCCGACACACCGGACCACCCAGGACCCGCCCGACATGCACCAGGACCGAGCCGGGCCGCAACCGGGACCCCCAGCCCCAGGCATCGAGAGTCATCATCAACCAGCGGGCAGGAGCAACCATCACCGACGGGGAGTGACGGGGAGGGAAGAAGATGCATCAGGCCAGAGAGCAGCCAAACACCCAACCTGACAGGTAGACATAGACAGACAGAGACACTCATACGTACCCTCCCTTTCTTGTGTACACATTCTTACAAATACAGGACATACGAAAAAAGGACGCTATACCCTCATTCATACCCCCCATACGTACACTATACTCCATACTCCCAGGCCCAGGGACAGACACCCCAGTAGAGAACCCTGCCCCTGCACCCAGGAGACAGACCCCTTTGCCCACCAGGACGGGGACAAGTAGACCGCCAAGGCCCCACACCGGCAAGAGCAGCCCACCAGCCCAGGACCCCGACCAGACGGCGTGATGTTCTATCCGGGCTCCGACCCCTGATGGTCCAACGAACAGGGGTGTGGAAAGACCCCCCAGCCTCTCTCCCCCAGCTCAATGTGGTGTTGTTGCGTGTTGTTCTAATGTGCACTTAAAACAGAGGGGGGGGGACATGGGAATACTGCCGGGTACCCCCATCTCCCCCCCCGGGCCCTCAGTGTCTAGATGCGTTTAACCAGTGGGTGCCGGCACCACAGGCGAGGCCCCCTCAACGGGGGGGCCTCGCCTGTGGCGCCACACCGCCAGGTCCCTACATGTGCGTTCCCTGTAAATGTTGCAAGTGTAGTGTCTAAATTGCTCAATAAAATCGGGACCCAGGCCGCCACCGGGTAGCGAAGACGGAAGCTCCATCCCGCACCCCAGTGACGTGCCCACGTCCCAAGGCCTTGTGAATGGTAGAATGAAGGAGCAGGTGGACAGAGGCATGGGGATGGGGAGAAAATAACTGGGGTGACCATTGCCAACCCCAGGGAGCCAGCTCCCCTGCTGACTCCAATAGGCACCCCCGTTCGGCCCGATCCACCAGGGGTGGGAGGCCCCAGCACGTCCAGTCGGGGCCCACGGCAGCGGTACCGCCGAGCCCCATGGGGGCCCCGGCAATCCACCAGCCCCCATGCCAGGGGCATACCTAAATCCTCCCCAACATTCACACTGCTAACAAAACACATGTCACTAGACACCCAGGTTGAGTTTAGCCCCCCCTCACCCTCAACGCCCTCCCCCCTCCCGTCCCAAGCGCACCCCGTTAAAAAGAGCGCCTGTGCTAGATGGTAAAAAGCCTCCCCGCCAATAAGAGACGCCCCAGGCACCGCCAGCGTCCGAGGACCCCCGGGCCGAGGCCGGAACCCGGCGCACCACCGACTCGGGTACCCCGGACATGCCGCGCCAGGCCCGTGAGCAGACCGAAGTCCCGGGCGGCCAATCCCCAGGCCGACATCCTCCAGCCTTGCTACTACCGCCCGATGGCCGGGTGGCAACAGAACCCAGCACGTCCACCCACCAGCCCACACCCCACCAACTGGTCAGTCACCGTGGAGGCCGACCAACACCGGCCAGAGCCCCCCACCCCAGCACCCCCGCGAGGGCTAAGACCAAGACCCAGGAGCCATGTCCAGTGTCAATATAGCCGATCGGGCCCGGAGACGCCGGCCACCCGCCACGGCCTCTCGCCGACGCCCGGACGCGGCAAGCGGCCACCGGGGAGCAAGCGACAGGAACCAGCCCGGGGAGATGGAAAGGGCAGCAGCGCCCGCCAACCACCGGCTGACCACAGCCCCCCCCCAGCCGGCACCGACGGCAGCGGCCCCCCCCGGCCAAGCCCCGCCAGGGCCCCAGCCGGGGGGCGCGCCGCCCCAGAACCCCGAGCCCCAGGCCCAGTCCAGACCCCCCCAGAGCAGCACAGCACCAGGCCAGTAACCCGTGTCCGCCAGCACGACCCCTCTAAGGCGCCGCATGCAGCCACTAGGAGTCACCACACAAAGACCCCAAAGTCCCACCCCAGGCGAGGGTCTCGGCACCTATCGCCGAACCGCAAGCGGACCCACCCCCAAGGACCTCCCCGCAGTCACCACCAACCCTTAGCTCCACATCGGCAACCGTGTCCCACAGAACGGAATCAAGGGCCCGACCCCACTAGGTGATGGAACTGATCAAGGGTGACCAGAAAGATTGATCAGATGTGGAGGCAGATGCCGTTTCTAAACCAATGTAATCCAGAAGGAGATCTCTATATTGATTAATATTCAGAGTATTTTTATTTTTCCAGTTCAAGAGGATATTTTTCTTAGCGATGCATAAGGCGATGTAAAATAATTGCATAGACTTTGTATCCATGGTAACTTCATCTATATTTCCCAGCAAGCAAACTCTGGGAGCAGGTGTGATATTACATTTCAGACACTTTGATAGATCTTCACATATCTGGTACCAATATTTCTTAACAGGTGGGCAGAACCAAAGAGCATGAATATAATTGTCTGGTAGATTGCTTGTACATTGTAAACAGGTATCAGACGGCGTATAACCCATCTTGAACATCCGTTGCCCTGTATAATGCACTCTATGAAGGATTTTATATTGTATTAATCGTAGATTAGGATTCTTAAGAAATTTGAAGGTTCTTAATGAAATTTGAGACCAGAGGTTTTGGTCTATTGAGATGGACAAGTCCATCTCCCATTTTGAAATAGGAAGGGCTATTGATTCATCTATTCTATTTAATGTTTTGTATATTTTAGATAGCAGTTTGGGAGGGTTAAGATTAAGGAAGTCTAAAACTTTTCCTGGAATTTGTAAATCAACTGTATTGAGCCTAAATTTATTTTTTATAATTGATTTAATTTGTTGGTATTCTAAGAATTTATTCTTGTTAATTCCGAATTGTGTAACCAATGTATTAAAGGGGATAAAGTCTGTTCCATCAAATATATGCTCCAGGTATTCAATTCCTTTACAACTCCAGCCTGGAAAGTTAATCATGCATTTTTTTTGTAAGATATCCGGGTTATTCCAGATGGGTGTACGCCTGCATGGGACTAGTGAGGTCTTTGTCATTTTAAGAAATTCCCACCAAGCTGTCAGAGAGGAGCTGATATTTATACTTTTGAAACATTCATTTTGTTTTATATTTGAGCTAACAAAAGGTAGATCTGAAAGTTTTATCTTATTGCATAGTGTCTGTTCTACATCTACCCAGCACTCATCGATATAACTGTGTTTTACCCATCTTGATGTGTATTGGAGTCTGTTGGCTAAGAAATAATGACGAAAGTTTGGTAGGTCTAGACCTCCTTTATCTTTGGACTTCTGTAGTGTTTTTAAGCTGATACGTGGGGGTTTATCTTTCCAAAGGAATTTAGAAACAGAAGAGTCCAGAGATCTAAACCAATCAGGTGATGGTTTGCTTGGGATCATTGAGAATAAATAATTGATTCTAGGCAAAACCATCATTTTTATTGTAGCTACCCTTCCAATAAGTGATATTGGAAGGGATTTCCATCTTGCCAGATCATCTTCCACTTTTTTTAAAAGTGGGACGTAGTTTAGCTTAGATAAGTCTGCCAGTCTTGGTGAGATATGGATACCTAGATATGTAATATTTCCCGACCGGAGCTGTAAAGCAACAGGACTCTGGTAAGAACAGTTGATTGGAAGGACTGTAGATTTTAACCAATTTATGGAATAGTCTGAAACTCTTGAGTAAGATTTTATTAACTCAATTACCTGATACAAGGAAGTTTGTGAATGCTGTAGAAAAAGTAGTACATCATCTGCGTATAAACTGATTTTATGTTCTATTTTGTTGCATTGTATACCTTTAACATTATTATTTTGCCTGATTGCTGCTGCTAATGGTTCAATAAAAATAGCAAAGAGGGAGGGAGAAAGTGGACATCCCTGCCTGGTACCTCTCTGAAGAAAGAACCTTGATGATGTTTGATTATTGGTCCTAATACATGCTGTTGGTGAGCTGTATAATATTTTTAACCAGTTTACAAAAGAATTACTGAATCCGAATTTATTTAAGGCTGCAAATAAAAATTTCCAGTTAACTCTATCAAATGCTTTTTCTGCATCTAAAGATAATATATTGGTTTGGACGTTTTTACAGTGGGAATAATCTATTAAATCTATTAATCTACGTGAATTTGTGGAAGAGAGCCTACCTTTTATAAAACCTGTTTGATCCGGGTGGATTATTAGAGGTGTTATTTTCTCTATCCTTCTTGCAAGAGCTTTGCAAATTATTTTCAGATCCACATTGATAAGAGAAATCGGACGATAACTGGTAGGAGACATAGGGTCTTTTCCTGGTTTTAATAGAAGATTGATGTAGGCAGAATTCATGTTTGGTGGTATTCGACCATTTTCCTTTGTTTCCTGTAACATTTTGTAAAATGTTGGTGCCAGAATATTCCAGAATTCTTTATAGAACTCTGCTGGAAATCCATCTGGACCTGGAGCTTTATTATTAGGCATAGATTGGAGGGCCTCCTGGAGTTCAGACACTGTTAGCGGTGAATCCAGGGCCTTTGCTTGACTGTCTGAAAGTTTAGGAAGAGTTATTTTATCCAGAAATTGTACAATATCATTATTTGAAGGGTTTATCTCTGGTGTGTATAACGTCTCATAAAATTCTTTGAAAGTGTTGTTTATTTTTTCAGGGTCATATATTATATTCCCAGTTTTGTCTTTGATTGCAGATATAGTTGTTTTTTCTTTATTTATTTTTAACTGATTAGCTAAGAAGCTACCTGATTTATTACTATGTTCAAAGTTTTCTATTCTAAGTCTTTGGATTAAGAACTGCGTCCTTTTATTAATAATTTCATTTAACTCTAATTTTGCTTTCCTTATTTTACTTAAGCTCTCTTTATCCAGGGAAGGTTCTAATGATTTAATAGTTTCTTCTAATTCCTGAACATGTTTATTTTCTGTTCTCTTTTTATTTGATGAGAATGAAATTATTTTACCTCTAATCACAGCTTTCCCTGCTTCCCATAGAGTGGATGGCGACATACCAGGGAGATCATTAAATTCCATGTATGAAGCCCATTCTTTTTCAATATATTTAATAAATTCTTTATCCTTAAGTAATGATGTATTAAATCTCCAATTTTTATATTGAAGGGTTGCAATTTTATTTGCTAAATTTAAAGAAACAGGAGCGTGATCGCTGATCACTATAGGATGTATCTCAGTGTCTGAAATGTCATTCAACAGTGAGCTGCTGACTAACAAATAGTCCAATCTAGAATAAGAATGATGTACGTTTGAGTAAAAAGTGTATTTTCTGTCGTTGGGATGAAGCGATCGCCATGCATCGCAGAGTCCATAATCGCTCATGTACTGTTTAACTATATCTATGGATTGCCATCTGCGCTGAAACCCTGCTGTACTGAGCCTGTCTATTTCTTCATTTAGTCCAAAGTTGAAGTCTCCCCCAAGAACAAGTGAGCAATCCATGTGATTAGCCAGAACCGAGAAGAAAGTATGAAAGAATGAGGGGTCGTCAACATTTGGACCATATATACTAACTATACATAACTTTTGGTTATTTATAAATAGTTTTAATATTATAAATCTACCTTCTGGATCTGTAGCTGTGTCTATTACTTTAAAATTAGTATTTCTATTTATTAATATTGCTACTCCTCGTTGTCTAGAGTTATAGCATGAAGAAAATATATTAGGATACTCTGGTGTTTTTAAATCATTAGCTGTTGAACTTGATTTATGAGTCTCCTGTAGTAAGACGACATCTGCCTTCAGTCTTGTAAGATGGTTGAAAATCTTAATGGTTTTATCTCTGCAGCTAGCGCCGCGAATATTCCATGTTATAAATTTTACAGGATTCATAGAGCTAAGATAAACCTTAGATATGTACTATCGCCAAGGATGAATATAGGTGTAATTTTGGTTTGTCCATGGGGTTGCCAGATTGAAAAAAAACCAGAAGCAGAGATAAAGCGAGGCAAATAATGCACCATACAGGTGTGTACAGAATGAAAGTATGATGGAAAAACATGAATATGCCATGATAAAAGTCTGTGTGTGTGAGAGAGAAAAAGGAAAAAAGGTGATAAAGAGATTTGGTTGTACACATGTGAGAAAGATAATAGTGAAAAAGAAAAAATGAAAGAAAAAAAAAAAAAAAGTGCACAGCCCTGCCCCTACCCACATTAACAAACAAAAACAGCCTGCTGAGCTGTGCTTTTTTTTAAAACTATAGTTGTCTGATAAAGCTAATTCTGTCTTGGTTCTGTTAAATATGACTAATAAAGCCAAGGAGTAACCTGAGGGTCCCTAAACAGCTGACCGTTAACATACAGTTTATCCACACTAACCGTAGCCCTACAGCCCTCACTAATATGTTTTTTTTCTAATTGGAAATAACACGCGTCTTCTGTCCAGGATTTCTTTCGGAAACTGATCATTAACGCTGTAATTCGTCCCCCGTAGCTCTCTCCCGCGTCCTTTGACTTGTTCTTTTTGTTTAAAATGTTCAAATTTTGCAACAATTGGTCGCGGGTATGTTATCTAACTGCCCTGCTGCCTGGACGCACAGGGTGGTGTGAAAGTAGCTTAACAGAACACTTCGTTTTCAGACTGCAGGTTAATCCTGAGTTATCTCTGTAGTTATGCTGCTATAGATTTAGACTGTTGAAGGACAGACTGACCACTTTTCTTCCCCCTTCTACTTCTCTCTCCTACAACTCTCCAGATGTGTTTATTTCTGCTGTTATTGTGATTGTTAACCTTGTTTTCTCTCAGTATTTTTCTCCCCATTGTAGAGCTTCTACATGGTCTGGTATCCTGCTCACCTACAACACCCCCTACTGGATGCGGAACATCGGTCCAGATGATGCTCAAAGTCACAGAGCATCCTCCATGCTGTCTGTTCTCTGTCTTCTCAGACCCCCAGACGGTCCTGGCAGGTGACCGCTTGTACTGAGCCAGGTTCTGGTTCTGGTTCTGTTGGAGGTTTCTTCCTGTTAAAGGGGAGATTTTCCTCTCCACTGTTGCTGCATGCTTGCTCAGTATGATGGATTGCTGAGGAATTGCTGTGATTGGAGTCTGTATGTTTAGAGCACAACCTCAGGTCAGTGACTCAATGCAATCTGCTGGGATTTCCTACATAGAAAAGTGTAACTGATTTGAATGTTTGAATAATTGTATTGAACGTTTTTTGTTTTTTTTTATATAAAGTACCATGAAATAACATCTGTTTGTTAATCGGCGCTATATAAATAAACTCAATTGAAATTGAATTGAACTGGACTGCCCCCAGGAGCTTAGGCTCTGAAGAACGGGGAGGCTCGCTCGGAAAAAGTTCAGGCATAGGTGGAGGCAGAAGAGCTGGTTGCAGAGATCAGCTCTTGCTTAGACTCTGGTGGCTCAGAATCAGACATGCAGTCTGAAAACATGAGCTGATCAAACTCTGATTTGCATCTGTTAGGTTTGGTCGGTGGGACCCACTGTGGTACCCTGTGGGATGCGACCCACAGGAAAGGCTTGCGTGGCGGAACCCACTGGAGCCGGAGGTGCTGACAAAGCAGGTGGCCTCCCCGCCGAAATGTTCTGCTGCTTGGGTGCCTGCTGGATAGCCCACAATGTTTTCTCTAAAATTGGAATACATATTTATTTTGAAAATAAAAATGTATTCCACCATACATTGGTGGGTTGGTTCGTGAAGCAGACAATTTGTCTATCTTTAAAACTAGGCTAAAAACTTTCCTCTTTGACAAAGCTTACAGTTAGAGATATGTTTATAGGTAGTTAGAGTCAGGTCAGACAGGTAGATAGGAAGAGACAGGTTAATGTTAGTAGTCAGGCAGAGTGTCAAAAGTTAGGAAGAGATAGGAAGAGGTAGAGTAGCTAGGTAGAGATAGATTAATGTAAGCCAGGTAAAGATCCGGAGCCGGTCGCGGCTTACCGCCGCGGAAGAAATGTGCCCCACAGGGGCCAGCCAGCGCCGGAGAGAGGTCCCTCAAGGGGATCCTCCCGCACAGTGCGGCCGCCCATTACCTGCCGGGTTGAATCCCCTGGGCAGACTGTGCGGACCCCACCCGTTTATCTCTTAAACGTTTCTCGCCCTCTTCAACTCTGTCCTCTCAGTTCTGTCTATTTTTCCTTAAGATAGTTGTCGACTATCGGTCTCGTGCCGGTATTTAGCCTTAGATGGAGTTTACCACCCACTTTGGGCTGCATTCTCAAACAACCCGACTCCGAGAAGACCCCGGCATGACGGGGGCCGTTACCGGCCCTACACCGTCCACGGGTCAGGAGGACTCAGACAGAGTGTTGGTAGCCAGGTCTCCTAGTAGCTAGGAGACAGGTTAATGTTAGTAGCTATGCTGCTTTAGGCTAGGCTGTTGGAGGACATTATTAGGGTCTGTTCCTACTTTCTCTCCTACTTCTCCCCAACTGCATGATGTGCTGTCAATTCAAGCACTAACCTGTTTTCTATTATAGTAGGTGCTCCGGATTAGCCCTGCTTGACGACCCTGACTAAGATGGCATTGCAGTGACGGAAAATTCTCCACGTCCTGCAACAAACTTGTGCATCAGTTCTATTGCTCTTTCTGTGTCTCTGTTATGTATTCTCCAAGCCACAGACGGTCGCGGCAGATAACCGCTTGTGCTGAGCCTGGTTCTGCCGGAGGTTTCTTCCTGTTAAAAGGGAGTTTTTCCTTCCCACTGTCGCTGCATGCTTGCTCAGTATGAGGGATTGCTGAGAATTCCACGACGCAATCTTCTGTGGTTCTGTAATTTCTACACTTAACATTGTATTGTAATAACTCTTTTTGTAAAGTGCCTTGAGATGACATCTGTTGTGAAATGGCGCTATATAAATAAACTGAATTGAATTGAATTGAACAGTATTTGTTCTTCTCCATGTTTGTATGTTAGGTTTTTCATGTAAATGAGCTCACAACGCTCTGTAATGTTTCTATCTTTAAGTCTTCGTCCCAAAACAAGTTGGGATTCCTCCATGGGGATTTAAACTACTTTGCTTGTCTGCAGACGGTCATGATCATTGCTTTGTACTGCCACCCTGTTATCTTAAGGTGTGTGATAAAGAACTTTGCAGACTTTCCCTATCTGAAAAAAGAAAGACGACCCCAAGGTAAGCTCATCTTACAACAAGGATTTAGCACCGCCTTTGCATCTATTTACATTGGCTTTGTTCCGGCTTACACACACTCAGAGGAGGACAAACAGTAAATTTGGTGTTCACATGTTATAAGCCCAAATGGATTTGTCAGGACAAAGTATCAGTAACAGTTCCTTCACTTGGAGACACCTGTAGTTCCTGAGTAATCTTGCAGGCCTTAATACACACCATTATTGCAATCAGATTTTGCTGATAACCGTTTAGTGTAGAGGCTGTAACTGTGTAAAGAAGTTAGTTATTTTCTGTATCAGTAGCACATTAAAAACTGCAATTGCAGTACAGCAAAATCAAATTAGTCTAAAAAATTCAGGTATTTTATTCCATTTTGGCTAATTTGACACTTTACTGCCCTGTGATTGACACAGATAACAAAGGTTTAAGCGTCAGCCTCTCACCCAAATAATTGCAGCTTACTCTTTTTGTAGCTAGTTATGGTCCAATCAGTTTCTGTAGTTGTACTTCAGTTACTGCGTTCCAGTCAGCAACATTACTAAGAATGTGTGGAGTAACATCACCAAACTGGTGAAACTGACATTTTTGCCAGTGCAGTTTTTCTGTTCTGTTTTCAGCTCTTGTGTATCATAGTGCATAAAAACACATCGGATATTCATTAGTCTGTTTATTATGCACCAAAGAGGAACTTTCATTTTTTTTGCCCCAGTGCTTTTCTGTGACAGCTGTGGCTATTAATTATGCAAAAACTTTAACATTCACAGAGGCCCCCAGATCTACCCTGTTAAAGGAAGTTTTGCTACTGTTTTTAAAAAGCTATATGTACTTAGATGAAATATTTAATAGTTAACCACTTTTAGATTAGAATCGATGTAATATATGAATCTAATAATTGACATATCAAGATATGACATTTTGAAGTGTGACTTTGTATTTGTTCAGTTAATATTTCCCGTTGCTACGTTCAAAGGAGAGAGAAGCTGTAGATGCCACCAGAAGAGAAAACACAGAAGAAGGTGATCAAGCTGTATAATGTAGACAGAGATGTATAATCATCTCAGAAAATAGAATCATTTCAAAATCCCAACTGACAAAAAAAATTTGATGGTAGTGGAAAATCACACATGAAAAATGCATAGATAGTAAAAATTGTTGTAATTATATATTCTGTTTAATATGAGGTGACAGATCATTTGACATAGTCAACCACAACATCAAAGTTTGTATTATCTTCAGTTTAGTCAATAGATCAGCAAACAAATATGTGGCTGATCAAATAATTTTCTGTTGATAAATTAGTCTCTTTAAAGGTCAGATCAGTGCTTAGAAATACATATTTTTAATGGTTTGTTGAGCCTTTATGTAAAATAAAAAAGTGTGGTTTTACAGTAATATCAAACCACACTTCTGAGCTTTACACACTATTCCTTGCAGAAATCATTTTACTTTCGTTTTTTTTATTTTTATGTACAGATAATGCACACCATCTCTTAAAAAATACATTTTAGTCTAGATAGTGACTGTAAAGAAATATTATCAGGAAACAGCATTAACTTTACACAGATAAAAATGTTGTATCTATACTGAAACATCTTCAAACACTTTTACTTTCAATTGAGGTCATCAAGATGATTTCTAAATGCCAGCAAGTGTTTATCAGTACAAACAGAAAAGCAGAATTATCCTCAATATTGTTATCATTCTCTCCTTTCACTCAGTCCTCAAGGGCTGTAGTTTGTCCAGCTCTCAGTGTTCTGTGTTGGAATAATGTCATGACAGAAAGGAATGACCTTCTGCTCCAGTCTCATCACAGCACGCCTGCCAAGAATGAGGAACAAGTCATTTTCTTTCTTTTTTTCATTATCACATCATTGCGGCCAAGACACTTTATGCATGTGGCCTATTGATATTGGGTGAATGTAACTTTAAAAATCTTGGATATTTTTCCTTTGGCAACATATCCATTTCCGCTCTGATATTGGTATGCCCTTACATTGGAGTTTTAGAATGTTTCTGTTCTTTAAACTTTTGGACTGGCAATACAGATTTTAGCCAATTCAAATTCATTTTGAGAACTATAACAAAGTGCAGAAATATATCAGGACATAATTCACTTTTTTCCTAGCCCTTCATCGCCTTGCAGTATAAATGTGCTAGGTGTAATAACGGACTCAGACCTGAACCTCCAAGGTCACATAAAGGCAATAACAAGGTCAGCTTTCTATCACCTGAAGAACATTTCTAGGATTAAAGGACTGATGACACAGAAGGACCGTGAAAAACTGATCCATGCGTTTATCTTTAGTCGGATAAATAACTGCAACAGCGTCCTCACAGGTCTACCTAAAAAAATCACTCAGACAGCTGCAGCTGATCCAGAACGCTGCTGCCCATGTTCTCACTAGAACCAGTAAAGTAGAACACATCACCCCAGTTCTAAAGTCCTTCCTCTGGCTCCCTGTAGCTCAGAGAATAGACTTCTAAATACTCCTACTAGTTTATAAATCACTGAACGGTTTAGCACCAAAGTATGTTTGACATCTGCTGTAACTATACCAACCCAGCAGACCACTGAGGTCCTCCAACTCGAGCTTACTTAACATTCTTAAAATTAGAACTAAACAAGGAGAGGCAGCTTTCAGCTTCTATGCTCCACAAAATAGGAACAAACTTCCAGAAGAATGCAAAAATGCTGAATCGTTAGGCTATTTTAAATCAAAGATTAAAACTATACTATTCAATGCTGCCTTTGAGCCCTAAATTGCGCTTTCTGATCACATTTTGATTCTCGTGGTTTAAGTTTAATTCCTTTTTTTTAATTTCCTTTTTAACCTATTGTGTTTTATCTGTTTATAATCTATATTGCATAAATTTGTTCCTTACGTCATCTTTTCTTATTGATTGATTGATTGTGTCTATCTGTTAAACCTATGTGTTTCTATTTCTCTCTATTCATGCTTCTGTAACCATGTCTTTGGTATCATTATCACTGAATCATGTAAAGCACCTTGAATTGCCTTGTGCTGAAAGTGTGCTATATAAATAAAATTGGCTTGACTTGCCTACGTCATCAGGGTTTGTGCCTGGCGTGTCTGTCTGTTTTTTTTATTACCTTGTTCCTCTGCAGGGTGTGATAAACAGACTTGTCAAGAGGAGCTTAAAGTAAGAGATTGCAGGTTAAATATTTTCTAATATGCATATAAAATCCTGTAAAAAAAAAAAAACATTTGAAATATTTATTGCAGTTATTTTAAATTTCTCAGTGATTAACAGGCCCTATTTTAGTAATAAACGTTCATAATTTTGACCAGTGACATAACGGGAGAAGTCATGCTGTCGCTGCCTTTCCAACAAAGACTAGGTAAGACTCACACCAGCCAACATGCTGCGGTGTTTACCGCTGCATGAGATCACGGTCCGTGGCTGCTGATGGAGTTGCTGGGAGACACGACCGGATCGATCAGAAGCTCAGCTCTACGCAGACGGGATCTCTTTTTCGGAAGTATTGTTTGTTAACATTTACTAATGATCAACTTTGTTGAAAGATTTCTATTAAAAATTAGAATCAATGTGATATGTTGGTTGTAAAAAAAACTGTACCGAGGCTAACAGCATTAGCGTCACCTAGGATTGGGTGGATTTGGGCTTTAATGCTTCCTCTACTCTCCCCCTAATCTCTCTGTTATCTGGGACATGCAGTAGGCTTATAGCTGTAAGGTTGTGGTCCATCATATGTGTAGTTGGAAATGCTTAAAATGTATTTATATGTCACTTCTGGTCTGTTATTATCACAAAATGACTAACAGCGAAATGTATATATTATTCAATATTTATTAGAAACTGTTCCTAATATATTTTGGTTTAAGGGGGGCTCAAACCTACAATCTGCTCTTTAAACGAGGAGTAGATCCCAGGGGCAAAATCTAGATGTTTGAATCAGTGTGTGGTATTCAGGCCCATCTCAGCTCTCAGTTGAAATTGTGTTTTTGTCCTCACTCAAGTTCTCTGTTTCTCCGTTGCAGTTCCATGTCCGGGAACCCCCATTCCTGGATTCACTTAATCCATCAAATTGTGAGCTTTGCATTCTAATGTCAGCAGGTGACTTTGAAACAATCCCAACCTTTAGTCGCTGGGTTGAATAAAGTAAATAAATGCATCAATGGGCTATAATTTTCTCCATCTTAATTTAAATAAAACTGAAGTAATGATCGTTACTCTTTAGGTCCAAAGAAAAAGATTCAGCACAGAGCTACAGTTAATACAAAATGAAGCTACTGATCAGGCCTAAAATCTAGGTGTAATAATGGACTCAGACCTGAACCTCCAGGTTCACATAAAAGCAATAACAAGGACAGCTTTCTATCACCTGAAAAACATTTCTACGATTAAATAATTGATGCTGTAAGGGGACTTTGAACACCTCACCCTTACTTTTATTTTGGCTTGATTACTAAAACAGTGTCCTCACAGGTCTGCCTAAAAAGTCAATCAGAAAGCTCCAGCAGATCTAGAACGCTGCTGCTGGCGTTCTCACAAGAACCAGGAAAGTAGAACACATCACCCCAGTTCTAAAGTCCTTCCACTGGCTCCCTGTAGCTCAGAGAATAGACTTCTAATTACCCATAGTAGTTTCTAAATCACTGAATGGCTTAGCTCCAAATTATCCTGAAGATCTGTTGTCATTATACTGAACCCCCCAGACCCTCAAGTCAGCTAACTGTAGTCCAGTCAGCATCACTAGAATTGTTGGTAAATGGTAAATGGCATAGCGCTTTTATGTAATCCCTAAAGATCCCAACGTGCTTGACACGAGATTCAGTCATTCACCCATTCACGCAGATATTCACTGGTGATGGCAAGCAGTAATGTAGTTTAAAATGACCAAGCAGGGCCACCAATCGAAATTTAGGAAATAGCCAAATATTTCAGTTTGAGTTAATGTTTCTGAATACCTGTTTGATAAGCCTGAGGTGATTAAACAGCAGTAGTTGAAGGATTAGCTTTGTGCCCTTCTTCAAATGTGTATGGGAAAAAAACTCATACGACTTTCCAAAATACACAAGTTTATTAACAAAAGGAATTCAACTTTCCAGTCAAAATCTTCTTCTTTCTTTTTCGCCTTTTCCCTTTAGGGGTCGCCACAGTGAATCACCTGTCTCCATATATTCCTATCGTCTGCCTCCTCTGCTCTCACACCAACTATTCAATTCAATTCACTTTTATTTATATAGTGCCAATTCACAACAAATGTCATCTCAAGGCACTTCAAAATTACAAAAACATTCCAATCAGTTAAAAGTTTTCTACTCTATCATGCAGATTCCAACCACAGCAATTCCTCAGCAATCGCTCATACTGAGAAAGCATATAGCGCCAGTGGAGAGGCAAAACTCCCCTTTAACAGGAAGAAACCTCCGGCACAACCAGAACCAGGGCCAGAACCTGGCTCAGTACAAGCGGTCATCTGCTATGACCGTCTGGGGGTCTGAGAAGACAGAGAAGAGACAGAATGGAGGATGCTCTGGGACTTTGAGCATCATCTGGACCGATGTTCCCCATCCAGCAGGGGGAACCGTAGTTGAGAAGGGCACCAGCCCATGTGGAGCTTCTATAGGGAGAAAAATACTGAGAGAAAACTGGGTTAGCAATCACAATAACAGCAGAAAAAAATAAATCTGGAGAGTGGTAGAAGAAAAAAGTAGAGGAGAGAAGAAAAGTGGTCAGTCTTTCCTCCAACTGTCTAAGCCTATAGCAGCATAACTACAAAAATAACTCAGGATAACCTAAGCCAGTAACTATAAGCTTTATCAAAAAGGAAGGTTTTAAGCTTGGTCTTAAAAACAGACAGAGACTGAGAGCAACCCATTCTTTCATAATCACTTCTTGGAGTTTGTCAGAATTCGTGGGTTTTGGTTTGTCCACCCACCTCTTGAGGATTGACCACAAGTTCTCAATGGGATTAAGATCTGGGGAGTTTCCAGGCCATGGACCCAAAAGTTCAACATTTTGGTCCCCGAGCCACTTAGTTATCACTTTTGCCTTATGGCACGGTGCTCCATGGTGCTGGAAAATGCATTGTTCTTCACCAAACTGTTGTTGGATTGTTGGAAGAAGTTGCTGATGGAGGGTGTTTTGGTACCATTCTTTATTCATGGCTGTTTTTGGGCTAAATTGTAAGTGAGCCCACTGCATTGGATGAGAAGCAACCCCACACATGAATGGTCTCAGGATGCTTTACTGTTGGCATGACACAGGACTGATGGTAGCGCTCACCTTTTCTTCTCCAGACAAGCCTTTTTCCAGATGGCCCAAACAATCAGAAAGATGCATCATGGGAGAATCTGACTTTGCCCCAGTCCTCAGCAGTCCATTCACCATACTTCTGCAGAACATCAATCTGTCCTTGATGGTTTTTAGGAGAGAAGTGGCTTCTTTACTGCCCTTCTTGACACCAGGCCATCTTCCAAAAGTCTGCGCCTCACTGTGCGTGCAGATGCGCTCACACCTGCCTGCTGCCATACCTGAGCAAGCTCTGCACTGGTGGCACTCCGATCCCGCAGCTAAATCCTCTTTAGGAGACGATCCAGGCGCTTACCGGACTTTCTTGGACGCCCTGAAGCCTTCTTAACAATAATAGAACCTCTTTCCTTGAAGTTCTTGATAATCCTATAAATTGATGATTTAGGTGCAATCTTAGTAGCCACAATATCCTCGCCTGTGAAGCCATTTTTATGCAACGCAATGATGGCTGCATGCGTTTCTTTGCAGGTCACCATGGTTAACAATGGAAAAACAATGATTTCAAGCATCACCCTCCTTTTAACATGTCAAGTCTGCCATTCTAACCCAATCAGCCTGACATAATGATCTCCAGCCTTTTGCTCGTCAACATTCTCACCTGAGTTAACATGACGATTACTGAAATGATCTCAGCAGGTCCTCTAATGACAGTGATGAAATGCAGAGGAATTTTCATGGCAAAGAAGGACTATGCAATTCATCTGATCACTGTTCATAACATTCTGGAGTATATGCAAATTTAAGCATCAACTTTTCCAATTTCCAATATTTATGTAATTCTCAAAACGTTTGGCCATCATACCGAATTTTTTTTAATGTTTATATTTCCTCAAGCACACTTAATTGCCTTGTTGCTGATACTGTGCTATAGAGATATATTTATTTTGTCTAGCCTTGTCTTATAATTTGTGTTCACAAAAGTGATTCTGATGATGGGATTGACATTTGGAACTGGTCTTGAAATCCTTCACTAATAGGGTATTTAGCACAATCAGCAGAGCGAAAATTATTAATACAGATTTCCCTGTGTTTATTCTGGAGAAAATGTAAATTCAAATCCAAAAAGCTGCCAGCTCTTCCATTTTCATGTTCCATGACAGACAAGGTTGAAAGTTTAAGAGGATAAAACGGAACAACTTTGCTGTAATAAGTTCAAGATTCCAGTTATCTGCTAAACCTCTTCCACTCTTGCAGTCTGAATGAACCTCGGACATGTCTTAAATACCGCTTCATTTTCTTCCTCTGACCTGAATTTGAGCAATTACTGCTACTGAAAAGATCTAACTTTAAACCTAATTTCTAAGCAACATCCACATTGAGTGTTGTTGTCAGGGTGGTGTGATAGCATTTAGCACAGTATGTTCACTGATCAGAGAGAGATCAAGCTGGAAACTGGCTGATTACAGTGATCAGCTGATTTATTGAAATGTCTAATATTAATTCCTGACTTTAATATGTCTCTTAATATCAAAAGTGTAAAAGTTGGTGATGATGATACAAATAAACTTCTGATGAAAGAATTTGGCAGAAAAATCTGAACTCTCATAAAAATAAAGAGATCGAACATTAAAAACCAGTGCATGCTAATTTTCTTTCTTCAGTATTTTCTCCGAACAGGAAGAGTTACTGTTATTGATGTACTGCAATGTCTGCTTTCATTGTAGCCTGGAGTCAAACCATAGCACCCTCTTACTCACACCCCCAGTGGATTTCTCACAGAGATGTGACAAGCTGTTGAGAAAGCTGTAGATAACTACAAATCTTCCCCAGTATGTGGTGTTTAAAGCAGCACTGTAGAAAACAGTAAAATCCCTCACTTTGGGGGGAACTTAAAGAATCATTAGGATCTCTTTCACATCAGCTTGTACTGTTTGCTAATGGTTATCATAACAGGACAAACAAAGGACTCTTATAGAAGCTTAAACTGTGAGCTTCAGATGGTTTGGTCACATTTTGCTTCTGCTGATACTAGATGGTAGGAGCTTCTTGGCTGGAAAAGTTTCCTGCTGTGCCCTAATGACACTCCTCAGACTGATCTTACACAGGCTAATTACTGAAGAGGAGGGAGCAGATCTTCACCCACAGTTAATAATTAGAAGTGTTGGGGTATGTATCCATTTACATGTAATTACTGCAGCTATGACACGTTAGCACAAATATTCAACTTGTCACTGAAAATATCACACAGTAAGTTTCACAGTTTCCGCTCTCAGATCCATGATCCAGAGAGCCTCCTAAAGCACAGTATGGGTGCGTCTCGAATGTGTGGAGAAGCAGAGCAGACCGATAACATGATGCAGTATTTCTTTGTAACGTTTGAGTGTTCTCTATCCTCTCCTTAAGGAAGCAAAATGATTGTTAGAAGTTGTGCTTAGAGGTTAAATTAGCAGAATAAAAAAAACAACAAAAATCACTTTAATTTGAGACATTTGATGTTTTATTTTGTGCTTCTTTTTCTTTAATGGACACATGGTCAAAATTATAAATTCAGGCTTGTATTTATTCATGAATCTCAATTTATAATTGTTCAGTGTTTCTTAGGAAGTTGCCTCTCCACCATCAATGTATGTATGCATGTAACCATCAACAAAGCTTTGGACTTTATTGTTCCTATATATTCACAAGTTTTCTTTGTGGCTGAGGTCTTGGATTTTGAGAAAGTTATTACAGGAATTTAGGGCTAGCTTGTTTCATTGGCTATAAAATGAGTTGTATTATGTGTTTGAGATCACTGTCTCGTTGGAACACCCACTTGGGTCAGAGTGTTTTTCTTGTGCCTCTTGATCTAAGGTGAAATGAAAGAAATCTGGAGGTAGTTTTTCTCTGTAATGAAACTCTGCCTGGTGTCATACACAATGGGGTCGTAAACACACCAGCCTCGTTTAGTTGGCTTAAAACAAACTAACTGGTTTCCTCCCTTGGTCTGGACCTGTTGCCCTGGTGTCAATGCAAACCAGCGATTTCTGGTGCGCGCCAAACAAACGAACTGAGCCCCGCTAAAGAGTAGGGATGGGTAAAGATATCCGGTGCCACCATGACACCACTTCTGAAATAAACGGTAATAACCAGACTGAAAAGCAGCACACATTTCCATGCCTTATTTCAGGTCTTATTTTCCCTGAGATGTCAAACACTATGGATTCTGGGCTTGCCATCAGCCAGGAGTGATTCCCTATATCACCAGAAAAGGTAAACATGGCTATCTTTGTGCAACAAACAACTAAAAGTTAGGGCTGTTGTAATTAACACGGATCGATTAATTCCTAGAAATACGCCCACATCAGCTCTCCTTCCTAAGTGCGGATTGTTGTGCAGCAGCATGTGTTTGTGATCCTAAATGACATGTGAGTATATTATTATTGCCGTATTGTCTTTGTGGTGATATGACAAGTTCATAAGTTGTCTGTAAGAATTATTGGTTCGCTTCGGATATGAGCTCGGGTGTGTGCGGCGCAGTGTTTGCTGTGTGTGCGGTGCAGAGTTTAAATGCTCCGTATTTAAGTCAATTCATGTGTGTTGGTTCACCGTATAGCTTCAGTACATTTCATAGTGAGATACAAACTTATTCAGTTAACATGATGTTTTTGGACTTAAATTAGTGCTAACTATTAGTGGAAGAAGCTGTGTACATCTTCACAATAAGAGCGTTTATTTCCTGTTGTAATGAACTGGAGAATCTGCTGAGTGTTTACTTTTGGAAAATGATCAATTGTGACATTAGGTTAGTCTATATTACATTTGATTTATCTGATATTTAATACAGTCTGCTGATATCCAAATGTTCATTTTATTCTTATATTTTGCTTAGTTCTACCTCTATTTGTTATTATGTTTCATACACACAAACATGTTGAATGTGATTATGGAGTTCAAAACAAAAACTTAATTGATTTGTCCTATATTTAATTTTCAAAAAGAGCAACTGCATCTAGATTTGTCATTTTATTTACACTGAAAAGTGTAGTTTTTTGGTCTTATTTAGGAATGGTGATTAATTTATAGCTACTCTGTGATTAATTAAATCACAATTTTTTATTGTTTGACAGCCTTACTAAACATAAAGTACCGTTTAAGCACCGGTACCGTTTCAAAAGTACCAGTTTGGCACCGGTATCAGATAAAACCTAAGCGATACCCATCTCTACTAAAGAGGTGGTCTTGGAATGATTCGAAACGAACACTGGTGCAGAGCAAATCATTATGAGAAGTATTTATTTATTTATTGCAGTCAATTCATGTTCTACTCATATTTATTATGTTTTTTTCACACAATCCATCTATCTCCATGCTATTCTTCACCATGTGTTGCATCAAACAGTCATGATGCTCAAATATTTCTGTTAGGATCCGGAGCTGCATCGGAGGTCAGGCTTCAATCTTTGGTTGGCAGTCATTTACATCTAAAAAAATCTGGTCATAATTTTTTTTTCTGCCAGTTTTTTACATAATTGAAATGATAACATATTCAGTAGTTCATTTTCTTTCATTTTAGTTTCAATTAAATTTGAACAAACGAATCCAGCTCGTGTCATCACACATTGTGCAGATTAATAAACTGCATAATGGAGGACGAAGCGTCAATTCAGCCATAGTTTCAAAATCAGGGAATATTTATCCAATTACAGTGATCAGAATCCTGCAGAACTCTCTTAAATAGGGACTTTTCTGTTTGCTTCAATAGGAGGAAATCACCATAGATGCTCTTTCTGCATCAGTAAGCAGCAGCGATCTGTCACCTCTGAAGCCCCAGTAACATGCGGTCACCTCCAGATTTCTTTCTCTTATTTGCTGTTGTGTTACCCAGAATTCTATCAGTTCATAGTTGATTTGTACTCCTTCCACTGTAGATTGGGACAGTGTTGGACTACATTTTCCATTTCATGGCAGACTTGAGTGTTATTGGTTCCTTGGTTGTTTCTGATTGTATATCTAGGAAATAGATTAAAAATAGACATGTTTTTTGTTTTTTTTTCTAGAATTTGGTAAAGTGGTTATGACCCATCTAAATGATCTAAAATTAAAAAATCTACAGTGGCATTCAAACATGATTGTTAATAAGGAATAGCTTGACTGTATTTTGTCATATTTGTAAGTTTTACATTGTGGATTGGTGATGATCCACAACAAATTTTAACTGCTAATCTAGTTCTTGGTTTAGAGAGCCAGGATATTGTATCTCACAGTCTAATCCTGGTTCAGAGGTCTCCTATCTGGCTTTTGCAGCAATGAGATGGTGAGGAACACAACCACATCCTGTCAAATCAATATGAGTATGAATATGAATATGCCAGAATAGTCAGAATAATTGCTCTGTTATTTTTGTCTTTAAACAGTAAACTTCTCATGGTTAATGTAAAAACATTGGGATATGTTTATGCAATATTGCTTATATCTAATTCAGACCTTCACCAAATATGCTTTTCTCTGCAGGAAGGCTGGGCTGAACTTTAAAGACTACCCGCCACAGGCGCCTCTGCATCAAAAAGAGTCAGGGGAATCAGTAAAAGCGTCTGATCAGGACACTTCCTGGATGTCTCACTTTGGAACTTTTACTAGAAAGAACACAGGGGAATAGCACGATTTTTCTAGATATATAGCTGTTAAAATGAGCTGGGTTTTGATTCCTGGACCTGTTAGATGAGGGATCTGATGTCTGAAAAGAGAAAGAAGATGCATAGATGAATGATAACTTTCTCAGTTGGTTCTGGTTTAAGCCTCAAATGTTTAGGTGCATTAAACTTAACTTGATGACCTTATAGTTATCAGGGATTTGAAGGGTTATTTTCATTATTCTCTTAATCATTTATCTTTCACCCACATGAATTAGTTCAAGCTCAGGGCTTCTACTTGTTAAACCAAATGTTCTCCCTGCCATCACCACCTCAGTCTATAAAGCATCACACAAAAACATTCATTGTCATGTCATTCGTATTTTAGAACATTGAACTAGCATACCTGTACAGCCAGCACACACACCATTTACACACATCTTATTTTCTCTCTCCTTGGTCCCATAACATCACTTCCTAATTCTAAAGGCAATATTCATCCACCTCTGCATCCTTTCTTGAAGTTGACTGGAAAAATGAAAGCATTTAATAAGCTCCCTGATGTGACTCCTCTGCTGACTCTGAACAGAAAAACTTGCCACTTTTCTTTGACCGATGATACAACTTAGGCCTGCTGTTTTGTTAAACAGCTCTGAAGCTTTGATTGTAAAAGTATTATGGGATCATGAAAGTTATTTAATTATGGTTGAAACATGTTTGCCATGAACTTTAGTATAACCGGTACATTATTAATGACCAATAAAACACTGAAAAAGTAGAATTAATGTGGGACTAAAGATATTTTTGTCACAGTTTTAGATAAAGTAATAATACCAGTTTTATTACAAATGGATGGATGATGATGATGATGATGATGGATAAATTTATGTTGAGCAGAGTAACTTGGGGGTTTGAGCACCTTTAATGGTCTGTTTAGAAGTAATAAAATAACTTGTTGGTTTATGCACAGCTCTATTAATGTTGGAGAATGTTTACTTATGTTCACAAATTCCAACTGCATATCGTGTATCTGGCATACATACAGATATATTTTATGTTTTTTGTTAGCTAGTTGAACATAAGAGTTCCACTCAAATTCCCACAGCTTTTACTGCAGCCTAATAGAGTAACCTAAAAAAAGGTATCCCCTATGTAGACGGTTTTTTCTGTTTTTGTCACAGAGTGTCATGTTTGCAGGTTATTAGACACTGATGTGTTTGATATAAAATAAAATTATTTCTTTTCAGTAGGATGGTTTTTGTAGGAGGGAACCAGGAAGGATCGACTGGAACGGACTGTGGTGAGAACAGAGAGCATGTTAGTGGAGGAAGAGAGGAACAGAGATGTGATGGATGAACTCGGGTTACTTGGAGATCAGTAGAAATAGAAAATTGTCACATTATATCAACTTGTCACATAAACCTTAGCAAAATAAAATGATCTTAAATTTTAACATGACGACTGCTCAGATTGGGTCCCCACTACAAGAACACCTTTGCTTTTATTTTGGTGCTACAGTCCGAACCTGGGCCCTTTTAGCCCCGATACGCCCCTGCTTAGCAGCGTTTAGGAGGTTAGGAATAGTCCCTATTAATCAGTCCAAAAACTGAGTGAGAAAGTATTTTTTCTTAGTTTTCTTAGCAGCACAAACTAAGAAGGCAATGAGTCTGATTTTGACATGAACGTTGTTTTTTGGCAGACCAAATTCAAAGACTTCTGAAAACTAATCTTTGTAATTAGATAAAAAAGGGGGACTGTGGTGGAAATAATTTAATGTTATGTACTTTCTGTACTTTGTAACCAACTGTGACCTGGTTCACTTAATGTTGTAGTATCAGTTTGAATGATTAGTCTTATTGAGTGACGCCTTTACCCAGGACATGGTCAGAGAGTTTTGATAATGATAGTCCATATCCTTTGTTACCATGGAGATGGTTCTTCAACCGGGCATTCTCAGCTTTCTAAACTAAGACAAAGGCGCCACAAAGTCTCTGATTTTCATCTTGAGAGTTGTACTTTATCGAAGAGAATAGATAGACCAAGATTGCTAGTAATAATATAAGCTTGTTGTTGTAAGACCGAGACGGGTCGGTATTCTACATTTGCTGTGATTTGTTACTGTCCTCCTGTACGATCAATTGGAATAATATTAAAACCTCCAAACGTTTAAAGGAATCTCTCTCATTTATGAAGAGTCTCAAAATCTGACCACAGCATGCATGATTCTTAACTTCAAGTGAGTCTGTGTCACTTGAGCGCTCCCTGGTGGAGTTTCTGTGATGTGTTTGTATTTCTATTTGAGGGTAAACTGTGAGCTTTTTGTGCAATTGTGTTATAATAGTTATTGTTTAATAGATAAGCAGTGTTTGGGTTGATTGCATGTTACTGTCACTCAACCGTGGGTTTTAACAGCGTAACGGCGCTACTCTTGAGTGGCAGATAGACCCCGAGAGTCGTTGCCGTCCTCTTTTTACTCAACCTATTTCAAGTTTCTTTTTAGCCGAAGGCTAATCCGGTAGATAAGCGCCACTTGGTCTCTTTGTCCGAAGACACCACCAGGCTTCTTGCAGATCATAAAAGATCAGCCATAAAACATCCCCCTACTTTCGGTGTTTGCCGGCTTGTAGACGTTTCTCACATGTACCCTCACACCCTGGAAGGGTGCTTCTCTTTTTTCGTTTTCTTTGTTTTTCCCTCCATGGCGTCTGGAATCCGCCTTTAAAGGTGGGGGGGGTCCTGTCATGATTACACTCAGCTCCTCCACCTGTGTTGTCCTGTCTGAACCTCCTCACCTCCTATCGTTTGCATCTGTGTTCACGTCCTATTGTTTTCACCTGTTCCTCCTTGTCTCCCCCTATTTAAGATCCAGCGAGCGCTTCATTCCTGGCTGGATCATTGTCGAATGTCGTATTGTCGTACCTGTTGTGTGTATCGTCTCGTCTTATGTTTGCTGCATTAATAAATATTCACCTTACCGGGAACTCTGCTTCTGCGCCTGGGTCCTTTGTCCTCCATGCAGCATACAGCGTGACAGAGTGATCCAGCCTGAAAAGATGGACCCAGCGGGGGCTGTCACCCAGGAGATCCCCGCCCTGCAGAAGGACGTCTGGGCTAATGTGTCCAGGATCTCCGCCTCTCCGCACGCGCCTCTGCGAATCTCCGGATCTGAGGAGATCCTAAAGGTGCTTCCTCATTTTTGGAGGGTGTTCTCCGCCCAGGACCTTGCTGCGCTGCGGAGCGAGGCCAAGCGGGTTTACCAGGAGGCGTGGGAGGAGGTTGTCCGTCCACCCTCTCAGTCTTCAACTCCCAGCCATAGGCGGAAGTCCCACCACGCTAGGGCTGCTTCTGGAAGCTGGGAGCAGAACCCAGCTCCCGCGCCGACAGCCAGCCTGGGGGCTACAGCTGCGGGCAATCATCCGCCACGGGAGATTAACTGTCCCTCAGATGACTTCCTGGAGCAGCAAATCGGCCTCTGTGAGACACAGTCAGCGTACTGTCCTCCTGACATCGGGTCATGGAGGAACGACCCTTCTCCACCATCTCGCCGCAGAGGTCGGCGCTGTCGAGGCAAGCGTGCTTCCAGGGTGGAGGGGCATGTCGACAGCACGCTAACAGCTGTTCTCTCTCCAATCTGCCCATCACCGGCTCTTCCCGCAGCAGTCAGCTCATCGCTGGTTCTTCCCGCTCCAAGCTGTGCTCTGGCTCTGCCCATGTCATCTGCTCCAGTCTGCTCGGCTCCGAAGTTGGCGTCTGCATCAGCCTGTTTGGCACTGAAGTTGCCGTCTGCATCAGCATGTTCAACCTTCTTTTTCCAGTCTCTGCCCCCAGAGCTAGCAGAGCCCCTTCAGTCTCTGATCCCAGAGCAGCTGGATTTGCCGCTGCCTCCGCCAGAGCTGCTGGATGCGCCGCTGCACCTGTACTCAGCCGCCACTTCTCAGCCGCCGCTGCACCTGTCCTCAGCCGCCGCTTCTCAGCCGCCGCTGCAGCGTCGTCTCCAGGTTCCCAAACCTGCCCCTCGGCTCCAGGTTCCCAAACCTGCTCCTCGGCTTCAGGTTCCCAAACCTGCTCCCCGCCTCCGGGCCCCTGTGCCTGCCCCCCTGTTGAGTGTTCAGGCCCCGACGCCTCAGCGTCGTCTCCAGGTTCCCAGAACTGCTCCTCGTCTTCAGGTCCCCAAGAGAGGATCTCCGGGCAGTCCGCCCGTCCCGCGTCCCGAGAGGGGACGTTTGTCAGTCTCACGTAAGGGATGTCCATTCAGCTGTCCGCTGGAGCTCTGGGTCCTAGGGAGAGGATTTTCAGGCCGTCCGTCGGTCCCACGTCCCGCCAGGGGACGTCCGCCAGTCTGTCGTCCCTCCAGAGGAAGCCATTCGTGCCGCCCGCCCGACTCACGTCCCGCAAGGGACCGCCAGTCTGTTGTCCGGCCATGTCGTTTTCCCTCGATGTCGTCTGGAATCCGTCTTTAAAGGGGGGGGGGTCCTGTCATGATTACACTCAGCTCCTGTCACTACCTCATCATCATCTCCACCTGTGTTGTCCTGTCTGAACCTCCTCACCTCCTATCGTTTGCATCTGTGTTCACTTCCTTATGTTTTCACCTGTTCCTCCTTGTCTCCCCCTATTTAAGATCCAGCGAGCGCTTCATTCCTGGCTGGATCATTGTCGTATGTCATATTCCCGTACCTGTTGTGTGTATCGTCTCGTCTTATGTTTGCTTCATTAATAAATATTCACCTTACCGGGAACTCTGCTTCTGCGCCTGGGTCCTTCGTCCTCCATGCAGCATACAGCGTGACAGAGTGATCCGACATACGTACCTACGAAGCGCCCGTGACGCGCCTAAGTGACGTCATCGCTGGTCGCCATATTGCTCAGGAACCGGTAGTCTTGACAGAACCGTCCGGTAGTCGTAGTGTTTTTATTGTTAGTTGTGTTTTTTTAAAATAAATTGGTTAAATTAAATCATGTCTTTGGTTTCTTTTATTCTGAGTGTGTGTGTGTGAATTATTGAAAAGAATTCATGTCCTTCAGATAGGATCTGGTGTAATCACTAATAATTAATCCTTATAAGTGAGATTATTGGTTGATAATCCCCTTATTAATAAGATATATATGTTTTTGCCAGTTTTTCCTTAAATTAAAAAACTGGATGGTGCCTCGTTAACAATCTGGAGATAATTAAATTAATAATTTAAAATTATTAGTTAATATTCTCAGCATCACCAGATAGATCATAACAATTATCAATTAATTAATTATTTTAATTGACAATTCCCCTACACAGTGTATTAATATAGCACCAATTCAGATGTCATCTTAAGGCATTTTACAAAAAAGTCAATTCAATACAATTATACAAACATTCCAAATAGTGAAAAAGTTTTCCATGTAAGGAATCCCAGTAGATTGTGTTGAGTCATTGATGTGAGGTTGTACCCAGAACATGCAGAATCCAACCACAGCAATCTCTCAGTAATTCTGCATACTGAGCAAGCATGCAGCAACAGTGGAGAGGAAAAACTCCCCTTTAACAGGAAGAAACCTCCGGCAGAACCAGAAGCTGGTTCAGTACAAGCGGTCATCTGCCACGACCGTCTGGGGGTCTGAAAAGACAGAGAAGAGACAGCATGGAGGATGCTCGGTCACTTTGAGCATCATCTGGACCGATGTTCCCCATTCAGCGGCGGGTGTTATAGTTGAGCAGGGTACCAGACCATGTGTAGCTTCTATGGGGAGAAAAATACTGAGAAAAAACTGGGTTAACAATGGCAATAACAGTAGAAAAATTATATATCTGGAGAGTGGTAGAAGAGAAAAGTAGGAGAAAAAAAATGGTCAGTCTGTCCTCCAACAGTCTAAACCTATAGCAGTGTAACTAAAAACATAGCTCAGGATTACCTAAGTCATTCTAACTATAAGCTTTATCAAAAAGGAAGGTTTTAAGCCTAGTCTTAAAAACAGACAGAGTATCTGCCTCATGGACTAAAATTGGGAGCTGGTTCCACAGGAGAGGAGCCTGATAACTAAAAGATCTGCCTCCTATTCTACTTTTAGAAATCCTAGGAACTACCAGTAGACCTGCATTCTGAGAACAAAGTGCTCTGTTAGGAACATATGGAAAAATCAGATCTCTGATTGATGATGGAGCTGATTATTATTTACTACAGCACACCTAATGAAAGATTCCTGTGACAGATGTGGGGGTGCTCATGTTAGCAGTAAGCATGACAATGCCAGGGTTTGACATGCTCATAATGCTGTGTCATGAATCTAATGGCGTGGCTGTAAAATACTTCTTGCTCCTTTTTGTACTTCTTTGCTTCATTTTATTATGGTGCTAGGTGAGTCGACTACTGCTGTAGTAGCCATGAGGACCATTTAGAATTAGCCATAACACCCCCTACTGTATGCTTAACATTTAGACTCCAAGAAGAAGAACACACCTCTAACCAAAGGTCCTTCCATTATTGCAAACATGTGTTGTTTCTAACCCCATGCCATAACACAGAACAGGCTTGAATCAATGCTAACCTGCCCATGTTATCCCTTTGAAAACATTGTTCACCCTATGTGTGGGAGAAACCATCAGTGAATTAAGCCCAGTATCTAAAAATAGCAGGATCTTAAACCTCCTATCATAGCTGACAGTGATGATGCCTTCCAAATATACTGTGGGCCTCTATTCCACTTTACAGAGGCATGTGCACTGCAATGAGGATTTAGGAATAAAGCCTTGAAAAGGGAGGATGCATAAGTTTGTGTTTCTGGGGACAGCGTCAACAGGAGGCTTATGGTGTGTTCCAGAAGAAAATGAAATCCCTGTCCAGACTAAAGTTCACAGTGGGCATCATGACACTTGGAGAAATGGCTGCTCTCCTCCAACTAGAGGAGGAGGAGGAATGTGGGATGTGTTCAGCTTTTCTGAGATATGATTTCTGACAAATGGCTTGAAGTTTTCAGTCAAAATGACAAGAAACTGGGTTTGTGTGGGATATTGGTTTTACTGCACATGACACAAAGAACACACACAGGGAAAAACAGCTATTTAATCAGTTGCTTAGCCTGGAAATAAAGTCTGCACACTCATATACATCAAGTATGGGCTGTTCATGCTTCATATCACCCAGCTTGATAGATTTATTATCATAGGTGCTTCAAAGCGCTCCCCAGCCATCGATCGTTCAGATCCCTACCGCCCAGAACCTTCACTGCGAGCCACTTCATCTGATGATGGAAGTCAGAGGCTTGTCACCATGACACATGGGCCATGGGCTTGGAGAGACAGCAGCCTGCAGGAGACATTCAGGCTTTCCCTTCCCATGAGCTGCTGCTTTAGACCCAATCACCAGCCTCCGCTGGTCAAACGGACATATGTATGTTTAGTCATGTTTTACTGTTAATCCTTTTTTACCGAAGGTGGAAATGAATGAATCTGTATCTGAACCTGAATTACACTCATTTCTAAAAACAAGCCGACAATTTTGCCATACTTTACTTTTTCTTTCTTTTCCTTCTCCCGTGCGAAATATATGCTGCCCAGGGTCACAACTAATTTTTAACAGAGCCTATGCAACCTTGAAAGAATACGGAATTTGAGTTTTCAAAACCAGACTAAGCACAGGAAAAATACAGCTGAGTATGTTTGGAAGACAAATTGTGGGGTTTAAGGATTAGAATGTAACCAACATTATTGGTGTTTTTCCACTAGTGGCTAAAATCAGTCCTGGTTCCACTGTTTTTCCACTGGCAGAAGTCGGGCTGAGTCGAGCCAAACCGATACCATTTTTAGTACCAGCTTCTCTGTGCTTCCATCAGGGCCAAGCAGGGAGTGAAAATGCAATGTCAGATGGCTGCCGGTCACTGATTGGCTAGAGAGTGGGCAACATGACCGTGTCTTTTAACAACCATCGGACCACCATTTTTAAAACTCACTACAGCAAGTGGAGGTGTGTAGTTTTTGCTGTAGAGCATTGGGAACACCAAAACCAGAGCTGTGATCCTACATGGCCAGGGGTATAATGTGTCACTTTGGTATTTATGACCCAGATTTATGACTTCCGAAGGAGGGAGGAGAGTTTATGACTTCCGGAGGAGAAGGGGGGTCAAAAACTTCTGTCAAACACTATTTATGACTACCGGAGGAGGCGGCGCCGGAACTTTGTGAGAAAGGAGGGGTCTTTTACAGTTAAATAGACCTCCAGAATCACGGGACCTCTTTTCTTCAGAAAAGAGAACGAGCAGGTCGTGTAAAAAATGGACCAAGGAGCGGCGTCCTAGATTCTACTTCTATACAAGTCAAAAAGATAGAAAAGGTGACAATCGCCGTCGCTTAAACTTTAAATAAACTAGTAATACATTTAAACAGTTCTAAATAATATAAAAACTTTGATTAAACTCTAAACTTTAAGTAACTTTAAACGCATTTCCCCATATAGTATGATTATTTTATTCTAAACTCTATGATTACACTTTAATCTCTGTGTAATGGCATTTAAGACTCTTAATAAAGATGAGAGAGATTCCTTTAAGAGTTTGGAGGTTTTAATAAAAGTTGAATTGACCATACAGGAGAACAGCACAGATCACAGTAAATGCCGAATGCTGCCCCCCTCCTAACTCCCCAACTACCTACTACCCCACTACCCAACTACCTACTTACAAGCTCATATGAAAATAAGTATTTATAAAGTTCAGCAACCTTGCCTCTATAACTTTGAAGACAAAACTATTCTCTCAGGGTGGGGATATCTCTTGATGAAGACATCTAGCTCTTTAGCTGTGAATAAGTGACTTTTGACATATACAAAACAATGGCAATAGCTTGGGTTATATGGAACACAATAAGAGAAACTCTCAAAACTAAGTTTGTAAGAAGAATCAATATTTTCTCAGGCAGTGGTGTCTTCTCTAACCTCGAACTCAACACCTGTTGTCTGGCTCCTCTGCTCTCAGTGTTAATAATACTAAAAGATTAATCATAATAATAAATTTTTCGATCACACTCTGTAATTAAACTTTAAACAAATTTCCCCAATGCATGACAATTAAACTCTAAACTTAAATGTTAAATATTTTTGTTATATCCGGTTTTAAATTGAAAGGGTTACTTACTGTTTACTTGTTGAAAGTGTGTTGAAATCCAGCTTAACTACAGTGGGGGGGTTTTCCCGGTACGGTAACTTCCGGTTATGCTTTTATATTGAAAGGGCACACTTCCTGCGCGCGTGTTTATCATCTACTTAACTACGATGAAAGAAATCATTGATGTGCACCTCTGCAGAATGTTTAAATTACAGAAAAACATGAAACTATCCAGTCCAAAAAGAAATCGTGCTTTCTTTAACCTTGGAATGTAACGGTTTACATAACCAAGATGTTATGCTTTCCACAACATTAATTGATAAATCAATTGCTCAAAAGGACTAAAGGTTTCCTTCTATTTTAGAAAAAACATGGTTAAATGATGCAAAACTCTGCTTAAACTTTAAACAGTAATCAAATGATTAGTTTCAGCGGGGAATGAAACTCATTCTAGAAAGAGCAGCGCTTCAAGCTTTTTACTATCTGCCCTGTGACTACGCCAACGTGGCGTGCTCCCATCTCTGTTGATTGACCAAATGGTAGGGTTTATTGAAAGACATCAAACAAACCTGCGCTCTTGGCAGGTGCGCTGCTAAGAATTTTGGGCCCCATGAAAACCGCTGAGATTTTTTTCATATTAATTTACATAAAATCATGCACTTTATGGTATTTTTACTATCATTCCCATATATTTAAGTCAATCAGACTTTATATGAAGCATATAAATGCTTCTGTACTGCTAGACCACCTTAAATTCATTATTTTGTGCTTGCACTAGTAATGTAAGTGGATTACACTTACATTATGCACTCTTATTTTTGCAAATTGTTTGAAAAGTGGTATTGGAGAGATGGTAAAACACAATCAGGATTTATAAAAGATAGGTCTATACATAATAAAATCAGATTAATCCTTGATTTAGTAGATTATAATTCTTTGATTGAAGATATGGGTTTCATTTTAATTTTTGGATCTTTACGTAGCATTTGATTCTGTTGAACACACATGTATTATAAAAACTTCAGAATATTTTGGATTCTGTACAGAGTTTATTAAAGCGATACATATAATTTATGAGGATATTAATAGCTCGGTTTCTCTCCCCCAAGGAACACCTAAAGGATTCACTATCAATCGTGGGAACCAGCAGGGCTGTCCCTTTTCTCCCTAATTATTTATTTTAGCTGCTGAGTTATTAGCTATAGCTCTAAAAAAACTGTCCAGATCCCTTTGGTAATAATAACAAAATTTCAATATTTTCTAAAGCATTGGGATTCTATTTACATTTTAAAAATGTGAGCTTATGTCAATACATGATATGGAGCAAACTGACTTATATGGGATTCCAGTTAAAATGAGTTAAAATCTTTTGGAATGATTATAACTAAAGATACTAAAACCAGAGAATATTTAAATATTTTACCTGTAATAAAACAGTAAATCTATACTCAACTCCTAGTTGCAGGCAGAAACTCTGATCGAAATCCTCTGCCAGCTACTGTACAAACTACTTTGAGCTGTTTGAGAGGTTTCAGTGGATCTCTTGAAGATGATGTGGAATTGTGTTACTACATGATCCCCCATGTTGTCAAATACAGTATGATCCATCTCTGCCAACCACCCTTCACCGAATACTTTCATATTATCTGATCCAGAATGTTTGCAAACTAAATTGCAAAAGCGCAAAATCCTTTGTAGAAATTATCATATTATTATTCACATGATAAATATTAAAAATAGTTTTATTAAAATTCACATAGTTTTAGGAAAAGTCAGGGACCAACAAGGCTTCATTACTTAATTTGACAAAGTTATTTAATATTGCAAAAGGGTCAAAATGACTGCCTTGGACATTCTAATGTTTAAGTGTATTTGACTGTTCAGAATGATCAAGACCTCATTTTGACAGAGGCAAGGTCAACTGATAGTCAATATAACGTCTTATGTTTGACTGCGTTTATAACTTAAAAGAGAAAAAAAGGGGGGTTCTTGAGCTAATGTGGATAAATTTGAGCAGAGCGACTGTATCCCATCACCATGACGTGAAGATCTACACAGCTACTCCGCTAATGAGTTAGCACTAGTTTAAGTCCGAAAATAGCTTTAACTGAATAACGCCCACTTTAATCCAGCGGTAACTCACTGTGAAATGTGCTGAAACCAAATAGTATAAACGCATAAACAACCATAAATACAGGGGTTTTATACTCTTTGTATCTCGACATGGGGGCTGCTGGCTATCAGCAAGACCGAGTCGAAAGCCGAAGCAGATGTTGGAATCTCTATGGAGCGCTTCTGAACAAGTTTACAAATACAGTCAAAACATCAAACTGACAGCGTGTCAGTTGGTAAACTATCAAACAATTTTCCTGGCAGTGTATCACATAATCATGCCCAAATAACCCAGGAGCAAGCATTTATTACTTACCAATCCAGTAGCAACGTGCCTAGTTCAGCATCCATACATCCTCCTGTATCTCACAGCGACTGACACACAAAACTGAAAATTTGTAACACTGGGTTTTAGAAGCTAATCCTACTTTTACCTAAATTAAGAAACAGTTTGACATTAAAGATCTTCCACAGCAGTGAAGGGAATTAATTGTTCACGTAGGCGATCCTTTATGCCTTCTGCTCAATGACTGGTGCCATTGTCTGCTCCCGTGCCAAATGGTGTCGTTCATTAAAGACATCAAACAACTCCGGTTTGTTGAAACGCAGACAGGAGATGACACCTACTGCTGTTAAGGCATTCTTTAAAACACCTTAAGCTACCGTGTGGTCTCTCCAGCGGATATTTGCCATCATCCAATGGCAGTTATTAACACATCAAAATGGGCCCTGACAACGCAGGTGACATTAGAACACAGACAGGGCTTTTGTTCTCTACCCCCCTGATCATCCGGGTTTGTGCTTGCACTGGGGGGGGTTGCAATATAATAATAAAACTGTTCTACCAAGGTATAAAAACAGGCCGTTCCGAACCGTCGTTAAAAACAGAGGATAGAAGCGGGGCTGCACGTGTATTTGTCAATGATTGTCATGGCAGGAAGAGCTGGTAATTCATTACGCGAAAATGTTTGTTTTGGAATTAGAATAACATGTTTTGTTGTTCATTTTGTTCAGACGAAAGCTTCGATGCGGATTCATTTTTCAACAATGAATTTTTATTTATTTTATTTATTTTTATTTATACAACTTTTTACAAAGAGACTAAACTTTTTTTTTTCTTTTCTCTTTCTAGATTGGGTAAGAACAGTGACGCCTGTGCACGAGCAGGTCACTGGCACAAAAGGGGTGGTTGTGATTTTTTATTTCTATCGTCTGCTAAACAATAAAATAAATAAATCTGTTTAATATGTGTTATTTATTAACCGTTTTTTAAATTTGCTCTAGTAGACCTACCGACCGCATCACAAGTCCTTGACGACCTGATCAGGGCTGTTAGTGACTCTGATGAAGGGTTCGACCCATCCCCGCCATCTGTGCAGATCAGTATTGAACGCGCGCAATTTTATTTATCTCATATATTTTATATGTTTATCAACCGGTTTTTTTGTGTTTTTTTTAAAATGCCCATCTAGTTCCCACCGCGTCACAGGTCCTAGCTGAGCTGATCGGGTGTGTCAGTGACTCTGAGAAGGAGATCGACCTTGTCTCACCAGCTGCGCCGACCGGTATGGAAAGCGTGCAATTTTATTTATCTCATATATTTTATATCTTTATTAATCGTTTTTTAAATGTTGTGTAAGGAGACACATCCAGTCACAAGGGGGTTGATGGACGTCTTGAACCGGTAATAATAGCTGACCCGGAAGAAGAAACGTCTGCTGGGGCTGTCTCTGCAAACCAAGAGGGTACGTATAAAAAAAAATAAACATAAATAAAAAAACATCTATTTATTTAATATTAAAATATATTGACTGTGTTTTAATATCACACAGAAGTCACGAGGGGGTTGATGGATGTCTTGAAGCGGTAATAATACTTGACTCGGATGAAGAAACGGATCTGTCTACAAATCTAGAGGGTATGTATTTTTAAAAAATAAAATAAAAATAAATCTATTTACAGTTTTTCTCAATTGCTAAAGCACAATTCCTGAAACCTTGTTCTATTTTCTCAAACCCTTAAACACAAAACCTCAGGTTCAAGCATGATTCACAAAACCTCTGACTTCTCTTGCAAAATCAAACTTTGGCCTCAAAACAGTTTTACGTGTGCCCAAAATCAAACACTGCTCTCAAATAATAAAGAAATTGCTCAAAATGACATATCCTATCAAGCAGTCAGTAAACAATACACCAAAAAATAGAAAACACATTGTTCAAAACCGTTCTCAGGGAGAAGTACATTTCTAATTTCAAAACAAATTCCACGTTTGTCATTATACAAAATGCTCAAAATTGATGAAATTAGTTTTTTGCGCTGCATTTTTTGTTCTTCCTCCTTCTTGTACCCTTATTTTTACAGTGTTGTACCCTGCATCTCAAAAACTCTGATACTGTGATATGAACCTATAACCAGTCAAAATCTATTGAGCAGTCAATATTGAAAACAAATGGAAAGCACAATGTTTAGGACCATACAATTTGTTTATTGTATCATACTGAATACTACAGCATACAATGAAAGTGACAAAATCAAATCAAAGTTTATTTATATAGCACCATACAATGCCGCTCAGGTTGATCAAGGTGCTTACAGTAACTGTGAAAACCCACAAAACAGAAAAAAAAAAATTTGAATACAGAGCAAGAATCACCAGAAAGGGACAAAGTCAAACATGCCAAAACCATACAGAAAACAAAATTAAAATGTAGAACACAAAAAAATCAAAGGACTATACATGTGATCAATGGGCTTCTTGTCTTTGGGCTGGGTCAGGCCAGAGCACTTCATCCACGTCACATGCAATATTTTCCCTCCTGAGGCAACGGGGGAAAAAGCCTCTGGTGTGCCGTATCCAGCCTTGACATGATTCCTCACCTATATCACCACAGGCCAAACCCATGGCTTGCAGCAGATTTACTCTGGTGTAGGGCTGTGTATCGTAAACTTTCCATCTCCAAGAGGAGAAAAACTCTTCTATCGGATTCAGGAAAGGAGAGTATGGAGGGAGGTACAGGTTCATAAACTGCCCATTGATGGCAAACCATTCCCTCTATTGAGCAGCTCGGTGGAAGCTGACATTGTCCCACACTATTACATAGGTGGGCATGGGATCTAGCTCTTGACCCTGCTGCTCTTGAACCTGCTGCTCAAAAACTACATCTCTTAGACTGACAAGAAATCTGAGAAGATGCTGGGTGTTATAAGGCCCCAATGTAACATGGTGATGTATAACACCATGGTTGCTGATAGCAGCACAGATTGTGACATTGCCACCTCGTTGACCAGGGACTTCAACAATGGCCCGCTGTCCAATAATGTTTCGGCCTCTCCTTCTCCTCTTTTGAAGATTGAAGCCTGCTTCATCGACAAAGATGAAATCATGGGGTCTGTTCAAGGATTCCAGGTCAAAAATTGTCTGTGTAGAAAATACAATATATTGTATGTAGAATTGTGCAAGTTGTACAGAGACAGTGCTATGCTATAGAGTAAATTAGGCCTACTGTATGCACTTCCGATTCATATACAATCTTTGAGCAGATTGAGTTTCTGGAGCATCACATTTGTGGGGTCAATTAAACGCTCAAAATGGCCAGAAAAAGAGAACTTTCATCTGAAACTCGACAGTCTATTCTTGTTCTTAGAAATGAAGGCTATTCCATGCGAGAAATTGCTAAGAAATTGAAGATTTCCTACAACGTTGTGTACTACTCCCTTCACAAGGACAGCAACAAAAAAAAAAAAAAAAAAAAAAAACAGGCTCTAACCAGAGTAGAAAAAGAGTGGGAGGCCGCGTTGCACAACTGAGCAAGAAGATAAGTACATTAGATCTCTAGTTTGAGAAACAGACGCCTCACAGGTCCCCACTGCATCTTCATTAAATAGTACCCGCAAAACACCAGTGTCAACATCTACAGTGAAGAGGCGGCTGCGGGATTCTGGGCTTCAGGGCAGAGTGGCAAAGAAAAAGCCATATCTGAGACTGGCCAATAAAAGAAAAAGATTAAGATGGGCAAAAGAACACAGACATTGGACAGAGGAAGACTGTACAAAAGTGCTGTGGACGGATGAATCCAAGTTTGAGGTGTTTGGATCACAAAGAAGAACGTTTGTGAGACGCAAAAAAACTGAAAAGATGCTGGAAGAATGCCTGACGCCATCTGTTAAGCATGGTGGAGGTAATGTGATTGTC
>JAPXFQ010002334.1:0-15500 GCA_028564705.1 Apricaphanius iberus | reverse complement strand
GGTTTGAACGCAAGCTTTACAAGTTTTGAAGGAAAACAGAGAATATTTGAGAAAGAGCAGAAGTTTGAGTGCAAGTATTACAGGTTTTGAGAGTGAAGACACATAATCCTGCTTTCAAATTCTAAGTATACACTCTTCCTTTATGGCAGTGAAATTCCCCTATAATGATACCCCTAAATAACATGATGTCGAAAATATAGATGTCCTACGGCCAAAACACTCCTGACTAGCAAGCACCAGCGTTAAAGTGAGGGGTCTGGTATGGATTTAGACCAGGAGCTGGAGTGGTTGCAGCCGCAACCGCAGCCGAATCAACCTACTTGCAGTGAAGGAAATAATTGCATTCACATCCTGGATGTTCAAGCATTTCTTTTAGTCTAAAAAAGGAGAGGGGGGGTGAGCAAAATCGGTCAGGTGCAATCTTTGTCTGCCAGCTAGCAACCTACTAGCTGCGTCCAAAGATTAATGTCCAAAGATTCATATTTAATTTGAAGAAACACCTCAAAGTAAGTTCATTTAATAGACGGTGTCTGTCTAGTTTTGCTTTTTTAGGGCATATTTGACAGGGCCTGTATCGTGTTAGTAAGATCATTTCTCACAGTTACAGTGTCGCTGTTGGTTGTGTCTGAAATAAAGATAGCTTGATGATATGTTGTTGTGATGGTTTTCCTGTAAATTATGGCAACAAGGATAAAAGCTTTCCATTTGGAGTGCAATGAACGTCAGTTTACAATACTTTCCATATTTATTACAGAAAGTCACAAATAGCCTAATTGGCTGTGTCTGCAAAACTGCTAAGCTTTCAAATGACTAAATATAAAATCTAATAAAATGTAAAGGGATATTAATGCTTAAAATACAGTTTGTTTGTTTGTTTTTTTTGGTCACTGAGAGGTAGCAGTGTTGTGCCAAAAATAATTAAATGATTTTATTTACTTTACTGTACCCAGTCAGTACATCATGTTTAGCATTAATATGCCCTCTGTTTTCCAGCGGGAGTAGTTACCAGCACATTTTGTGACATTTAATTGCTGTTTTTAAGGGTAAGCATTCCAAGCATTTAGAATACAGTACCAGGATTCAGCAAAGTAAAGGAAAGCTAGTAAAAACATTTACAAAGTATTATTACCAACACTGTGCATTTAGATATTGTTGAATTAAATATTAAAAAATAATTCAGTGCATGTTCAAGCAGAGACAAAATGGAGCCAATTTCCAGTTCTTAACATTTATTTTGAACAGATTAACAAATTGCAGTTTACAGAGAAAGATGCCCTAGTTTCTCTGGGCCAGATTTAAAGACATCTGACAATTGAATGATTTTCATGTCATAACTTTTATAGACACCAGACTTCGCCAGGATTGTAGGCGTTTCTTCTCCCTCGAATCTGCTCCAATCAGAACATTTCCAAACAGTGTCTTAACCATGATTGGCTGTCAGAGAATTATGCAGTCATAAGATGAGTTGTGTCCTTGTTCTTGGTAAAAAGTTCATTCTGAGTTTTATGGTCCTAAGCAACACTCCCAGCTTTATGGCCTCCGGATACTAATCTACAGACATCCTGTTTTTACAGCCTGCAATAAAACTCTTTGTCTCAGAGGTCCTCAAAGGTCACACATACTCCCACCAGAACTTTATCAGACCACACGTTAGTCCCAAGGTTTCCTCCTGACCTAATTTATGGCCGTACCATGGAGTAGGCTTCTGCTGCTGGTAAACAGTGTGTCTTTTTACCTCTGAATAATAGATGTTTAAAACATATTAGCCCCAAAAGAATAAATACCACAACTCCCTCTTTCAATCTATTTTGAAAATAGATTGATATCTTCTCTGTACTCTCCTTCAGGGTTAGTGTTTAAAAACTTAAGATCTAAAAACATTTGAGAATGCAAAAAATTCAAACCCAAGAAATTTTATCAGTTTAAAACATGAAGTCTTTCATATGATACCACAACAAGACTTCCAGATTAAAATTCAAAACACAACCTGTTAAGATACCTTTTAACCTTAACTCCCCTTACTCAAAAAATGTAAATCTGTTAATTATAAATTCACCCTCTTTTGGCATTAACCAAAAAAATTATTTTAACAATTCCCAAAAACTAAATTCAAAACCCAAAAATGTATAAGAATGTCTTACATGTGAAGAGATAATTAAATCTGACTTGATACATGTTAATACTTGTGGAAGAAGCTTAGAAAATCCATGAACATATACATTCTTACTATGTTATATCCTGAAATAAATCAAACTTAAAGTGTTAAGAAACCTGTGAAATAGAAGGTATTTAGAACCCTTTAAAATGTAATCCTCGAGTCTATTTAGTCTTTCCTTTCCCTAATTCTGCTCAGCTATTCTATCTTTCTATCTAGTAGACCCTCTTTCTTTATTAATGCAAACCTTAATACAACCTTAAAAACAACTGGAAATTAAGAAATCCTGAAAATTAACTGATTAAAAATTCTTTAAGAAACCCTCTTAGGCAGTGTTAACAATCTGCACTTGTGAATAAAAATAGTTAAACAACCTGTAAAATGCAAAAAATTATTAATAAATGTTCAGTCTTTATATTTGTATTCTGTTCTTCTTTCTTCTCTCTCGTGGTTAACCCCCCAATGGTGGCAGCTGGAAGCGATGTACAGAGCTGATCAGTGTTCCAGTTTTACTCCCATATATGCAGATAACCACTCTCTGAAATGCCAATTACTTCATTAATTGAGCATTTCCCCCAATAAACACAAATCCACAGACAGGCCCCGCTTCAAAACCTGCTGTGAAGCTGAGTGATGAGTTGTGATCCTCTTCTGTAGATCCCTCTTTGAGATGGCAATTTCAATTTGCCCATCTCCCTCATATGGCACATAGATCACACTGGATGATTAATATCACCCCCCAAACAACCTTCTGGGTGAGCTAGGCCCCGCCGCCTGTGGCTTCAGCTTCCGATTTAGCTTGGTCAAAACCTTCTTGACCCTCTTTAGGTAGATTCCTGCTGATCCTCGACCAGGTTCGTCGTCGCCGTGGAGCTGCATTCAGTAAATGTCTATAAAGGAACTGTTCTTTTCCAAATGAAATCACAATCAGATGATTACAATAATAATCCCTCTTTAATGGTAAATTACTCCCGTAATTGACCATTTCCCAAACACAGCCAATTCATTCAGGTGCAGGAAGATGTGATCTGATGCCATTAAGAAAACCTGGTATGGAATCAAATGATTAATTTAACATTTACGCATTGTTTCTGAATTCTTCCTTACAGCTTAAAAAACCCATAACATGTGTCAGAAATAGCCAGAAATATATCCCATAAAATACGCAAAAACTAACCTAGTTAGCCTGAGTTTTTCCCACTTTAGCTGTCAGACCCTGTAAATTTTCCAAGTATAAATTAACAAAAACTAAAGCTATAAATTTAAAGTATCCAATTATCTTCAAATTCACCAAACCTGAGCATGGGAACAGAGCCATGTTTTCCTCATCCAGCACCCGACAGGCCTGTCCTACTGGGGCAGCAGCTTTGTGCTCTCCCCATTTCCTCAGGTGCTTGCTGTGGATAAAGCCAAGAACGTTTGTTAATCTCAGCAAATTGTCTCCTGCATTGTTGTGAAAGGCAGTTATGACAAGACATTCCACAGATAAGCAGACCAGACATTCCATCCAGCCGCAACATAAAGCACCGAGCTCCCTTGCCGCCTTTGGAGCGCGTCAACAGTGGACAAACAGCCATTCACGTCCCATGCCCTAATTTGGCAAATCAATATAATCTTATTTAGTTTTACCAAACATGTCCAGACAAGTAGATCTATGGTCTGATCACAAATACAATCAAAAGTATAGAAAAACGCAGGTTAACCTCTATCAGTCAGTCTTACCCACTCTGCAAATTCTTTCATCACCCCCATAACTTCCTTCCTGGGCTATACATTTCAGTCTCAGCAGTCTCCCAAATCCTTGAGGTGAGTAAAATATCTGAAAATTAATCAGTAAGATCAGTAGGCTCTATGTTGATGTCCTACAAAATGGTGTCTGAGAGCAAACATAACTTTTATGACATAATGTCTATTCCTCAGATATAATCTGCATTGATACCATTCACTAATTCTTTTCTTCAAAGTTTAGTGGTCTGTTCACAAAGTAAATAGATAAATAAAATAAAAAAAATAAAAAATAAAAAAAGGCTGGATTTTTCTGTTAGATATTGCTAAAGCAACACTAAAACATTGCAATAACAAAAATAAAGGCAATAACCATCTGCAAAGATCCAGTCTCCAAACTCCCCATCACTTAAGTGTACTGGATCTCTATCAAGCTGGCTCAGACAAAAAATATCAAAATTAAAAACATCAAATGTTTAAAACAAAATCAGAGAACAGTACTAACTGATAAACACAACATAGTTTACAAAAACAGTCTTCAGTTTGCTATACTTAAAATTCTATCCATATTTCTAAAGAAAAATCCAAGATTTAAATCACTGACAAAACAGCTTCCCTATAAATATTTCTGTGGGACTTTAAAACCGTAGTGCAAAACATGCACGTCTCATTCCCTGATCAAATTGATGTGAAAGTAACCAGGTGGTTGCTTATTGTTAGAAATTGCCAAACCTAAAGTACTTTTTTTAACACAATCCAATATAAATTCAAAGTACTTTTGCTTATATGATTCCTCTTTAAACAAACCCAAATGTGCTAACTTGCCCAAATATTCTGATTGTAAATAATGAAAACATTTCATACTTCAAAAACATCTGTCCGATTCTGTGAAGTGAATCAAACATAGTCAAACTGATTTTTTCAACTAAAAGTCCTCTTAAATTTTTTGTAGGATACATAGTAGTCTAATTCCCCTTAGCAGTAGAACAAAAAAACAAAAAATTCAATACAGGAGGTTCAAGAGATAAGATTTCTCTAAACAGAAACTAGTAGCAAAAACAAAAACTAGCATTTTTCAGTATCCCAATTATCCTCTCAGGCTTCTTTTTTTTTTTCTCCAATGATAAACACCAAATTGAATTGAAGCTTCTAGAAATGTCAAATAAATTACCACTGAATCATGTTTTCTTTAATCCAGCTTCTCAAATTAACATTTTTCCAAAGTTCTAATTAATAAGCAGACCGCAGTTCAGAAATCTGGGTCAGAATCCAAGTCGAACCAAATATATAAAGGTTGATAGAGAAAGAGAAAAAATAAAAATAAAAATAAGAAAAAATAAAATCAAAACAATCTAAATAAATTGTCAGTTACAGAGTCCCCACTAATCAAATGATATATTATGCCATTATTCTATGATCAGAACTGTTCTAAAATGTTTTAGGACCTGTAAATTTACTCTCAGCATCAAGTGGACTAGCTAACAATCAATAAATAACATCTGAAAGATTAATCTTAAACTTTAAAACTAAAACCAATTCTTATTTTTCAAAACAAAATGTGTATTCAAATATATGGTAAAAATTATTTCAATGTAGCTGGTCCAATCACATTTTGCTTCTACACGATCAAAATAAATGAATTAGAATTTACTTCTTACTTCTAAATTAAACCATCATTTCGATCACCGCCGATATTCATTACTTTCAATCCTTAGACCAATTCAAATTTATCCCCAGCCTGTTTAAAAACAAACTGATGCCTTAAAAATGACTCTGTGTTTTAATGTTTTCTTTTTTTCAAACTCAAACATTCAAATCCCACTAGTTTAGAAAATATCACTATGATAAGTGTTGTTTTGCATGGTAAAAACATTCAATTTTTAACGGAATTGAAATATGCTGGGTTACTCCTTGAGCCCCAGTTGAAATTTGATAAATCCAATAAGCATTTAGTGTCCAGAAAAATCCTTAAGAATGTTTAATCGTTTAAATAATTTAACATCAGTCTCCTTTAGATCATTTATTCAGAGACCAAGCTATATTTCTAAAGTCTATAGAGCCATCAGTAATAAGCCAAACATAATTTTAGCATAAATGATACTTATTTAAATCACAGAAAGAATTCATTCTCTGTACCATTCAACACGGTGCTTATAAAAATAATTTAGACCAGTTTGTTGCCTTCCAATTAACACCGTTTGCTTTTCGTTCCATTCTTATAATTACTGCTCATAGCTTTATCTTTATTTAGGCCAACTTAATCAAATCCTGCTTAGATCAATCAAAAAGCAACAAATCCACCTAATTAAAAATTTAAAAAAATGCAACTTTTATTTTTACTATACACTCCCCTCTTTTTAATTTTAAAAATGAAATCAAAAATTAAAACTCCACCAAGTCAGAATCGACTCATGAGTAACTGTTCTTAGTCATTTGCGTTTAATTGTAACATGCATAATTGCTCTCCTCATGTGATCAATTGAGCCTTCTCAGGCAAAACCAGTTAACCAAATTCAGCATGTACTTCTTAATCTTTAATCTCCGTACCGTAACAGTTCAGTTAAATGTGAAACACCTTAAATTGCCCTTCGTAGAAAATGTGCTAAAACATTGCCGAAAAAGAGTTGCCACTTTACCAAACTTTAATTCGGCATGAACATAAAGAATCGTCCAACACGGACTGAAACATATGTTTCCAAACAGCTGTCCCGCACAGAAAACACCGATTCTACTACGTCCGTTACAGCCCAAAACCATTAACAAAAAACACAACATTATAAGCGGTGACTTTTAGACCTTAGTACATTATTTTTTCGCGGAGGTTTAGACCAATCTGTTACAATTTGTCGTAGTCTGCTTTGAGAAATTTCCCGGCGCCGGCCTCCAGAAAACCACTCAAAAGACTCGAACAGATGGCAGAAAACCGCCTATTACCACTAATTTATTTATCAAAACATATAGTCAAAGCTGTCGTATGTTAGCCGTGCTATTAAGCAGAAAATCACACAGAATTAGCTCCGCCATGTCACCACCTAGCTTTGGGCGTCCACTCTGATGGCCTGTTGTAAATGTTCACAACTAATTCTCATAGATTTTTAATTACAGTTATCCATCATATTTAGTTAGATATTTATTTATCTATTTTAATTTATTTATTATACTCGAGTTCATTATTTATACTATAACATTTTAACACAAACGCAACATCTCCAGCACGTCTCGCAAAGCGCCTGCGTAAAAAACCATCACACACACACATACAGACACAATACTTGTACAAGCAGAAATAAAAAAAAACTAACCTCAATCGGACCACACCAAATGCCGGACCATTTCCCATTTCAATTTGCGTTGCTCACGCGCGCGTTTGAAGAGACGCTGGCCGTTCAAGGTAATCCGTCCCAGATTAACAGAGAGCAACCCAGGCCCTCTTTAATCTATTTTCGTTTGCCAGCCTCGAACACTTCTCGACAGCGTCCTGTCGAAATTGAGATTGCCAAATCTCAAGCCCCGATCCGCACTTTGGTTCCGATTTTGAGTCGTTGAAGGGACCTCATCCGGTCCATCTGTAATCACTGTCCTCCGGAGAAAGACCAGCCCCCCTGGGCCCGCAGAGTAACAAACTCCATCTCCCAGCAGGCACCGGTGTTTCTCTGCGGAGCGCAAAGCAGGTCGCAGTCCTGCTCAGAACAGAGACACAGACACCGGAGCAGCTCCAACCACGGGCCCGCCACAGTCAATCTGCTCAAAACAAAAAAACATATGTAACTTGCATGACAACATTACCCAATGTTAGATTAACCAATCAACAGAATTAAAAACCACGCAACTCTGCGCAAATTGTCAATAGGGCAAATACATGTCCGTCTAATTAATTAAAAAAAAATAACTGGATCTTGGTCCAAACTCTGCACACGTTCGGGGTCACCATTTGTTGAATTAAATATTATCAAAATTAATTCAGTGCATGTTCAAGCAGAGACAAAATGGAGCCAATTTCCAGTTCTTAACATTTATTTTGAACAGATTAACAAATTGCAGTTTACAGAGAAAGATGCCCTAGTTTCTCTGGGCCAGATTTAAAGACATCTGACAATTGAATGATTTTCATGTCATAACTTTTATAGACACCAGACTTCGCCAGGATTGTAGGCGTTTCTTCTCCCTCGAATCTGCTCCAATCAGAATCATTTCCAAACAGTGTCTTAACCATGATTGGCTGTCAGAGAATTATGCAGTCATAAGGGACGTGTCTTTTCTCCTGGATTAAAGATTCAAAAGTTCATTCTGAGTTTTATGGTTTATGGTCCTTTTAAGCAAAACTCCCAGCTTTATGGCCTCCATACTAATCTATCAGACATCCTGTTTTTACAGCCTGCAATAAAACTCTTTGTCTCAGAGGTCCTCAAAGGTCACACATACTCCCACCAGAACTTTATCAGACCACACGTTAGTCCCAAGGTTTCCTCCTGACCTAATTTATGGCCGTACCATGGAGTAGGCTTCTGCTGCTGGTAAACAGTGTGTCTTTTTACCTCTGAATAATAGATGTTTAAAACATATTAGCCCCAAAAGAATAAATACCACAATATACATAAGTACATTAATTTCAACCCCCTGGTAAAGATCAAAACATTATGGTAAAATCAACATTTCATGTAATAGCATAATCTCCAACATTTTTTTGTAATTTTAGTTATTCATTTATTTATTTTTGAAAAATACCACCTTTTATTAAAAAAACACAAAAACACAGTTACATTTGTTTCTTCAATAAGACTCTTAAAAACCAAGAATTTTTGTAATTTATACTGTAAGAGTATATATTTTTTGATAACAGACCACAAAATTCATTACGATTATTATAGTTATCAAAAGTTTCTATTTATTTTTTGCTGGTGCGATTGAGTAGTGTAAATGTTTGGTGCAAAATACAAAGCCTTAAATGTGACCCTGAATACAATAACACTATTATTTCAACTATTTGTTAGCTATCTGTGAGATTTATCCCTGAACATGAATAAATAGGGCAGGAGAGCTTCCAGTCCTCAGGTCATGAGACGTTATTCATGTAACAAAAACACATTGTTTTCTTTAATAATTTTGTAGAGATATAGATTAAACAAAGAAATTGTAATTTAAAAAAGCAATTTGATTCAACTGACATAAACCAAAATTGATGCGTAGGTTGTGTGAAAAATATGCACGTGGAAAATTGGCTCCATTCCTCAGCCGGTGTCAGTAAACCTCTAACTCAAGATTTGTATTGCTGAAAATAATTGTTTGGGGTTGGTTTGTTTAAACCTTTTTCATCAGTAGCAACAAGCTGACTGCACAGAGAGGGTATAAACAGCCAGGCGTGCTCAAATAATTGTTACTTAAAAACAGACAGGCTGTGATGAGATCGAGAACAGCATAACATGTGCCCCACTGTATCAAAAAGGTTTGTTAAAATGTAACCCAACAAATAAATTTTGGATCTGGATCTTACAAAATCACAAAAATATAAACAAGAAAAGCACTCAGAAAGCGTTGGCATCCTCCAAGGCAGCTTTTTCCCCCCGACCCCCCTCGTGGTGATCTGAATTATCATCAAAATCTAATCACTTATTCCTGGTCCCAATGTGGATTTTTTTTTTTTATTTCATCAAATTTCGTCAATAACTGTTGGACTTACAGTATATTGCTAAGTAAAAGAGAAGCAAACAAACAAAACACTTGGCAGAGGTAATAAATGACTCCTCAGAATGTGGACATTAAACAACAAATTCAATCATTTAGTGTGACATGTGTCCCCTGACAGGATTTTAATCCAGTTGTATAAACTAAGAACAAAAACAATGGTAAGAAGTTTTTTTTTAAATGTAAAAAAACATTACAAAAAATCTTCTCATAGGGGCTGTATCTAAAAATCTAAAGCTACCGTTAATGTAACACATGGCAACAATTTTGGCAAACAATATAGAACTTTTCCAACAGAAACTCCGGAATTAAACCAGTGTGTATTGGATTAAGGCGTAAAATTCGAGCAAACTTGGTTGAATGAAACAGAATTGGTTCATGTATGATCACTGCATAAAATGTGATTATTTGAATGAAATCCATCTAGCTTATTATCGGCATTAAGTCAAGGTCATAAATGGCTATCAGTCAGATTTCTAAAAAAAAATTGTACAAGTCACCATGAATTTTGTGTCATTGAAATACACCATCCTGCAAGAGAATGACACCATATTTTGTATGTTAAACCATAACATAGTGAATGGGCAACACACAAAACAGTCCCTACAGTAAATCCACAAACTTTCTTTAACAACATGCCAAAAATGATTCAAAAGGCCCGTTCCACCTTTTGCTGTAATTTGTCGAGACATGAGGGGTAAAGCATCAAGAAAAATGACTCCTTAGTCAGTTGGAGGTCAGACATAAACTGCCTCCACATATTTATGGTAGACAGAGGTTGTGTCACATCAGTCATTGAAATGCTGAAGGTTACATTGAGACTCCCGACATGCCCACCCACACTAACACTCCTGTCTCGCTGTACTTGTGTGGGCATTTTCTTGACTTCCATTGATTTTACTATGCCTAACCTAGAAACCTTCCTTAACCTAACCATTAGTGGCACATGCCTAACTCTAACGTTAACTATAAGGTCATTAACACCATACCTCTAAGCCAAAGTGGTACAAGAATGTGGTTGTTGAACATCGTGACGACCAGCAAAATTGGGGGGCCCCCCCCCCCCCCCCGTAGATGATGAGGAAGATATGGGTACAGGAGTAATGGTCACAAGTTTCAGGTGGAAAAGGACGAAGGCGAGGAAGAGGTAGGAATGGGGGAGAGGATGACAGTTCAGTTGGGACGCAGAATTTTAAAAGGGCGATAGAACAAATAGGGTCAGAGAAAGGGAGTGGTGTTGTTCAAAAAGATGGTTATATTTTTTTATTTTTTTTTATTTTTATTTTTTTTTCCTGACGTCATGGACATTAAACTGAGACAAGAAGGGAGAAAGGAAGAAGGTGAAGAAAAGAAACCGGACCAGCAGAGGTGCGAACCGACGACACAAGACAGGGAGGCAAACAAAGAACACAAGAAAACATCCCAGTCCTCCACCTCTGCCGGACGGCAGAGAAACAGTAATACAAAACAAAAACAACAAACTGTACAGAACCAAACCAATAGTTCGGATCTAGTAGAATAAACTAAGAATTACACATTCACTACACACAAGCATTGATTAATGAACATAATACAAATGTTTCTGGTAAGCTCCTGTGAACAACTAACTAATGATGATAACCTCAGCTTAAGATATGTCCGTCCTCACCAATGTCCCCACACCCATGTGTGTGCGAGCATGCAGGTCGGAATAAGGTTTCCCCACGCAAGTGATTGATAGCTGGTGTAAGGAACCGTCAATCCGTCCTACAGGAATCGGCACAGACATGGAGGAGGCAAGAGATGTATGCATCCAGGGTCCCATAGAGTACAGAGGCCACAGGCGGATCAGCGCAGGGTCGATCACCCGCCAAGAGGGGAACAGATGGAAGCCCCAGGGGAACACCCACCAGCCGCAATGCTGGGGCCCGAGAAATCGCAGTGACGAGCCCACGGGCTCCGCCGGTAACCGGCTACGCCAGGGCGGGCCCGGATCAGGACCCCCAGCGGGGCCCCAACCAGGGACCAGCCGACAAGGGCCCCCCGCCGCCGCCGCAGGCAAGAAGGATCCGCAGCCAACCGACGGACAACACACGTCGCCGCCACCCCGGACCAATACCCACCGCCAACAACCCGGCCCGCCTCCACACGCCAGGGAGCCACAGCAAGAGCCACAGCGGATGTACGCCCTCCCGAGGCCGCGCCCAGCCGGCACCTGGACATCCAGATCTTCCAGCTCCCGGGTCCAGATCCCGCCCCACGTAGGGCGCCAAGATCAGGGGCCCAGCCAATGCCGGACAGCCCCACCAGGCGAACAGACCAGCCAGCAGAAGTCCTGGAACCGGCAGGAGGACTGGGCGCCAGGCACGGTCCCCACCGATCCACCGGACGGCACCAACCTGTTCTACAACCCCGGCACCCCCAGAAGAGGTGCCCCAGTCAATCCAAGGAGGACGTCGGCCCGAAACAGCGGCCGCCCGACACACCGGACCACCCAGGACCCGCCCGACATGCACCAGGACCGAGCCGGGCCGCAACCGGGACCCCCGGCCCCAGGCATCGAGAGCCATCATCAACCAGCGGGCAGGAGCAACCATCACCGACGGGGAGTGACGGGGAGGGAAGAAGATGCATCAGGCCAGAGGAGCAGCCGCAACACCCAACCTGACAGGTAGACATAGACAGACAGAGACACTCATACGTACCCTCCCTCTCATGCGTACACATTCTTACAAATACAGGACATACGAAAAAAGGACGCTATACACTCATTCATACCCCCCATACGTACACTATACTCCATACTCCCAGGCCCAGGGACAGACGCCCCAATAGAGAACCCTGCCCCTGCACCCAGGAGACAGACCCCTTTGCCCACCAGGACGTGCGGAAAGGTAGACCGCCAAGGCCCCACACCGGCAAGAGCAGCCCACCAGCCCAGGACCCCGACCAGACGGCGTGATGTTCTATCCGGGCTCCGACCCCTGATGGTCCAACGAACAGGGGTGTGGAAAGACCCCCCAGCCTCTCTCCCCCAGCTCAATGTGGTGTTGTTGCGTGTTGTTCTAATGTGCACTTAAAACAGAGGGGGGGGACATGGGAATACTGCCGGGTACCCCCATCTCCCCCCCCGGGCCCTCAGTGTCTAGATGCGTTTAACCAGTGGGTGCCGGCACCACAGGCGAGGCCCCCACAACGGGGGGGTCTCGCCTGTGGCGCCACACCGCCAGGTCCCTACATGTGCGTTCCCTGTAAATGTTGCAAGTGTAGGGCCCCCCATGAGTGTCCCCGCCCCCAGTGCCAATGCGCCACACCGCCAGGTCCCTACATGTGCGTTCCATGAAATGTTGCAAGTGTAAGTGTCTAAGTTGCTAAATAAAATCGGGACCCAGGCCGCCACCAGGTAGCGAAGACGGAAGCTCCATCCCGCACCCCAGTGACGTGCCCACGTCCCAAGGCCTTGTGAATGTTAGAATGAAGGAGCAGGTGGACAGAGGCATGGGGATGGGGAGAAAATAACTGGGTTGACCATTGCCAACCCCAGGGAGCCAGCTCCCCTGCTGACTCCAATAGGCACCCCCGCTCAGCCCGATCCACCAGGGGTGGGAGGCCCCAGCACGTCATGTCGGGGCCCACGGCAGCGGCACCCCCGAGCCCCATGGGGGCCCCGGCAATCCAGCAGCCCCCATGCCAGGAGCATACCTAAATCCTTCCCAACATTCACACTGCTAACAAAACACATGTCACTAGACACCCAGGTTGAGTTTAGACCCCCTTCCCCTCAACGCCCTCCCCCCTCCCGTCCCAAGCGCACCCCGTTAAAAAGAGCGCCTGTGCTAGATGGTAAAAAGCCCCCCCGCCAATAAGAGACACCCCAGGCACCGCCAGCGTCCGAGGGCCTCCGCGCCGAGGCCGGAACCCGGCGCACCACCGACTCGGGTACCCCGGACATGCCGCGCCAGGCCCGTGGGCAGATCGAAGTCCCGGGCGCCCAATCCCCAGGCCGACATCCACCAGCCTTGCTACTACCACCCGATGGCCGGGTGGCAACAGAACCCAGCACCTCCACCCACCAGCCCACACCCCACCAACCGGTCAGTCACCGTGGAGGCCGACCAACACCGGCCAGAGGCCCCCACCTCAGCACCCCCGCGAGGGCTAAGACCAAGACCCAGGAGCCATGTCCAGTGTCAGTATAGAAGATGGTTATAAGAGGAGTTCAAAATAATTTAAGTTCAAGAGAAGGGAGGAGAACATACAGTTACATCACGCTGTCAAAGGAATTGAAAAAGAAAATAGGGGAGCGAAAATTCTAATATATGGACATTTGTTGATAGTAGGTAAAACAGAGGAACAAAAAAATTAATATCATGCATATTGAGAACATAATGTAAAAATACTGTGGTAGAAAGGAGACTTATAGAGCTCCGGGAGATGATGTCATACTGGCAGGAAAAATGGAAACAAGCTACACTAGCTATCCTGCTATTCAACAGTTTTCCAGCTTAGCAAAAGTATTTGACTCCTATTGTCATCCAAGGTCAAGTTAAAGACATAGCCTTTTATTGCACTTCAAAAGATCCAGCTCGGAAGCAAAGATAGATTTATGACACTTAGAGCATAGAGCATATGGTTGGAACATATTGCCCCTTTTCCACCAGGGCCAGTACAGTACGGAATGGGTAGCTTGTAAACGGTTCTGCTGTGTTTCCATTACCTGTGTCCGGTCCGAGCAGACCCCTTTTTTGGACTACCTCTGCCGTGGTCTGAAGCATGCTGAAGCGACCCAACATGCCCACCTATTGATTGATTGGTCCAGTAATATGATATCCCTCTCACTCTACCTAGCAGTGGTAGCCATCTATTGACCTGGAGTTGTTTGTTTGAAGTGATGGCTCAGAATGTAATAACAGTAACAGCACCAAGATCAAAAATTCCCCATAAAATTGTAAATATTCAAAGAGTCAGAGAAGGTTCTCTTTTTCTTTGGGTTACTGGCAATGAGTCGGCAGATAAAAAGGCAAAAGAGGCTGCTATTAGAGAGAGAATAGATTTAAATATCAACATCAGGAGAGCTGAATTGAAAAGCACGATAAAACAGGAAATGTGGGAAAGATGGCAAAATGGATAGGAGGAGGAAAGGACAGGGAGACGTTTTTATGCTATTCAAAGGAAAACAGGATACATGAGAAGGACTGAGAGGAGCAGGAGCAAGGAGACTATAATATCTCTACTTAGATTTTGAACACTGGGTTAAATAGCACTTTATCCATTGTAGGAAAAAATCAAACGGGGAAATGTAATTATAGCAGAGTAAATTAAACAATAGAACATGTTTTGTTACACTGTACAAAATTTCTAGAAGAATAAAGACAACTGATTCACATCCCGGAAAAAAAACAAAAAACAAGATGAAGCTAAACATAAAGGATCTTATGCAAACAAATTCAGGATGTAAAAGTTTTACTGCTTTTTTTCAGTTTCTAAAATGAGTTCACGTATATGACAGGATATATGTTTTTTGTAATTTGTTTAGCATCATTCAAGTCCAAAGTCCAAGCAAGTTGGTGGCAGTACTGCACAAAATTGTTGTTCACCAACCGCCAAAAAAACTACAAAGACTTTCCCTTCCAGTTCGTCATCATTAATCTGTTCACCATTCCTGACTTTGCCTCCTGTTGTTTGTTGTAAGTTTATTATCTTTTTTCATTAAATCTGCATTTAGGTCCTCCATCACCACCATGACATCTCCAGCTATCAAAAATACAATACTGTTTCCTAAAATATTGTACACCTTTCTTTTTAATTTCTCTTTCTGCCTACATCCTGCTTGTGAATGCCATCTCTCATTGATATTTCTAGTAAACTCGTAGTACGCCATGTGGTTTGAATCTATAAGTCTGTAATTTCCTGCAGCTGGAAAAGCTTTAGTTTGAATCAAGCTGTACTTTCTCTTTTT